>JANIIK010000754.1:0-68403 GCA_027704905.1 Muraenolepis orangiensis
AAGCAAGGAGGATCAATAGACAGAACACAATGAACTGAACTCGATACGAACGTGAGGCTTTCGGAGAAATCCGGGTGATATTCCAGCATTGAGTAATACAACAGACATGGCTTGAATACAGCTTGGTCAATGAGGAGCGATTGACAACAGGTGATTTCAGTGTGAAACGGCTGACAGGGAAAACACGGAGTGGCATTTCGGAATGGAGTCCGGTGACATTGCGGATCCAGGAAGCCTGCGGAGATCAAGGACTAGGAACGGAAAGAGCTGGGTTGGACCGTGACAAGAATGTACATATTATACTGAGTTAAGGTACTGACAATGTACCTATTCTACTGAGTACAAGTACTGACAATGTACCTATTAGACAAAGTACAAGTACTGACAATGTACCTATTATACTGAGTACAAGTACTGACAATGTACCTATTATACCAAGTACAAGTACTGACAATGTACCTATTATACATCATGTACTGAGTACTTCCTGTACTGACTACAGACTACAGTATCTTAGTCTTCTTCCTGCTGTAATAAAGTGATATATGATGATGTATTAGTGATATATATTGATGATACTTCACAGATCAGAGTTGACTACAGTATCTTAGTCTTCTTCCTGCTGTAATAAAGTGATATATGATGATATATTAGTGATATATATTGATGATACATCACAGATCAGAGTTGACTACAGTATCTTAGTCTTCTTCCTGCTGTAATAAAGTGATATATGATTATATATATGATATATATAATATATATGATATATGATCCCAGGTGTTTCCCATCATAATCAGGCCGGCTGAGGCCAATGAACACTTGGGATCTTCCCTACTTAAGGCCCAGGAAGACCGATGTCTTGACCACTGCGCACCTTACTGAGAACCTTATGGCTCCAACCCCCCCAGCTCAAAGGAGCCACTCCGCCTTCCACCCTCTGGACCATCTCCCCGCGTCGACCACCCCACGTAACCTATCCTACCTTGTTGGGTTTTTTGAGTTTGTGGAGATTTGTCAGTTAAGACCTTATCCGTTATTTTGGTTGTCCTGTGTCTCTTCTTCTGGGTTCTCTGCCACATCCTAGCTCCCAGGCTAGCTCTCTGTGTCTCCAGCTCCTAGCTTCCAGGCTAGCTCTTTGTTTCTCCAGTTCCTAGCTTCCAGGATAGCTCCCTGTGTCTCCAGTTCCTAGCTTCCCAGGCAAGTTCCCTGTGTCTCCAGTTCCTAGCTTCCAGGCTAGCTTGCTATGTCTCCAGCTCCTAGCTTCCAGGCTAGCTCCTGTGTCTCCAGCTTCCTAGCTTCCAGAATAGCTCCTTTTGTCTCCAGTTCTCCTATTTTCCAGGCTAGCTCCTTGTGTCTCCAGCTCCTAGCTTCCAGGCTAGCTCAGTGTCCCTATCTTCTAGCTTCCAGAATAGCTCCTTGTGTCTCCAGTTCCTAGTTTCCAGGCTAGTTCCTTGTGTCTCCAGCTCCTAGCTCCCAGGCTAGCTCCCCATGTCTCTAGTTCCTAGCTCCCAGGCTAGCTCCCCACGTCTCTAGTTCCTAGCTTCCAGGCTAGCTCCTCGTGTCTCCAGTTCCTAGCTCCAAGGCTAGCTCCCTGTGTCTCCAGTTCCTAGCTCCCAGGCTAGCACCCTCTGCCTCCAGTCCCTAGCATCCAGGCTAGCTCCCTGTGTCTCCAGTTCCAAGCTCCCAGGCTAGCTCCCTGTGTCTCCAGTTCCTAGCTCCCAGTGTCTCCAGTTCCTAGCTCCCAGGCTAGCTCCCTGTGTCTCCAGTTGCTAGCTCCCAGGCTAGCTCCCTGTGTCTCAAGTTCCTAGCTCCCAGGCTATCTCCCTGTGTCTCCAGTTCCAAGCTTCCAGGCTAGCTCCCTGTGTCTCCAGTTCCTAGCTCCCAGGCTAGCTCCCTGTGTCTCCAGTTCCTAGCTCCCAGGCTAGCTCCCTGTGTCTCCTGTTCCTAGCTCCCAGGCTAGCTCCCTGTGTCTCCGGTTCCAAGCTCCCAGGCTAGCTCTCTGTGTCTCCAGTTCCAAGCTTCCAGGCTAGCTTTTTGTTTCTCCAGTTCCTAGCTCCCAGGATAGCTCCCTGTGTCTCCAGTTCCTAGCTCCCAGGCAAATTCCCTGTGTCTCCATTACCTAGCTCCCAGGCTAACTTGCTATGTCTCCAGCTCCTAGCTTCCAGGCTAGCTCATTGTCCCCAGCTTCTAGCTTCCAGAATAGCTCCTTTTGTCTCCAGTTCCTATTTTCCAGGCTAGCTCCTTGTGTCTCTAGCTCCCAGCTTCTAGGCTAGCTCCCTGTGTCTCCATTTCCTAGTTTCCAGGCTAGCTCCCTGTGTCTCCCGTTCCTAGCTCCCAGGCAAGCTCCCTGTGTCTCCAGTTGCTAGCTCCCAGGCTAGCTCCCTGTGTCTCCTGTTCCTAGCTCCCAGTCTAGCTCCCTGTGTCTCCAGTTCCTAGCTCCCAGGCTAGCTCCCTGTATCTCCGGTTCCAAGCTCCCAGGCTAGCTCCCTGTGTCTCCGGTTCCTAGCTCCCAGGCTAGCTCCCTGTGTCTCCGTTTCCAAGCTCCCAGGCTAGCTCCCTGTGTCTCCGGTTCCAAGCTCCCAGGCTAGCTCCCTGTGTCTCCAGTTCCAAGCTTCCTGGCTAGCTCCCTGTGTTTCCAGTTCCTAGCTCCCAGGCTAGCTCCCTGTGTCTCCAGTTCCTAGCTCCCAGGCTATCTCCCTGTGTCTCCAGTTCCTAGTTCCCAGGCTAGCTCCCTGTGTCTCCTGTTCCTAGCTCCCAGGCTAGCTCTCTGTGTCTCCGGTTCCAAGCTCCCAGGCTAGCTCTCTGTGTCTCCAGTTCCAAGCTTCCAGGCTAGCTCTCTGTGTCTCCAGTTCCTAGCTCCCAGGCTAACTCCCTGTGTCTCCATTTCCTAGCTCCCAGGCTAGCCTGCTATGTCTCCAGTTCCTAGCTCCCAGGCTAGCTTCCTGTGTCTCCATTTCCTTGCTCCCAGGCTAGCTCCCTCTGTCTCCAGTTCCTAGCTCCCAGGCTAGCTCCCTGTGTCTCCAGTTCCTAGCTCCCAGGCTAGCTCCCTGTGTCTCCCTTTTCTAGCTCCCAGGCTAGCTCGTTAAGTGTCCAGCTCCTAGCTTCCAGGCTAGCTCAGTGTTCCCAGCTTCTAGCTTCCAGAATAGCTCCTTGTGTCTCCATTTCCTAGTTTCCAGGCTAGCTCCTTGTTTCTCCAGTTCCTAGCTCCCAGGCTAGCTCCCTGTGTCTCCAGTTGCTAGTTCCCAGGCTAGCTCCTTCTGTCTCCGGTTCCAAGCTCCCAGGCTAGCTCCCTGTGTCTCCAGTTCCAAGCTTCCAGGCTAGCTCCCTGTGGCTCCAGTTCCTAGCTCCCAGGCTAGCTGCCTGTCTCCAGTTCCTAGCTTCCAAGCTAGCCCCGTGTGTCCCCAGATCCTAGCTTCCAGGCTAGCTCTGTGTCTCTCCAGTTCCTAGCTCCCAGGCTAGCTCCCTGTGTATCCAGCTCCTAGCTCCCAGACTAGCTCCCTGTGTCTCCAATTCCTAGCTCCCAGGCTAGCTCACTATGTCTCCAGCTCCTAGCTTCCAGGCAAGCTCAGTGTCCCCAGCTTCTAGCTTCCAGAATAGCTCCTTGAGTCTCCAGTTCCTAGCTCCCAGGATTGCTCCCTGTGTCTCCAGCTCCTAGCTTCCTGGCTAGCTCCTTGTCCCCAGCTCCTTGCTTCCAGTTTAGCTCCCTGTGTCTCCAGTTCCAAGTTCCCAGGCTAGCTCCCTGTTTCTCCAGCTCCTAGCTTCCAGGCTAGCTCTCTGTCCCCAGCTCCTAGCTTCCAGGCTAGCTCCCTGTGTCTCCAGTTCCTAGCTCTCAGGCTAGCTCCTTGTGTCTCCAGTTCCTAGCTCCCAGGAAGGCTCCCTGTGTCTCCAGCTCCTAGCTTCCTGGCAAGCTCCTTGTCCCCAGCTCCTAGCTCCCAGGCTAGCTCCTTGTGTCTCTAGTTCCTAGCTCCCCGGCTAGCTCCCTGTGTCTCCAGTTCCTAGCTCGCAGGCTAGCTCCCTGTGTCTCCAGCTCCTAGCTTCCGGGCTAGCTCCATGTCCCCAGCTCCTAGCTTCCAGGCTAGCTCCCTGTGTCTCCAGTCCCTAACTCCCAGGCTAGCTCCCTGTGTCTCCAGTTCCAAACTCCCAGGCTAGCTCCCTGTGTCTCCAGTTCCAAGCTTTCAGGCTAGCTCCCTGTGTCTCTAGTTCCTAGCTCCCAGGCTAGCTCCCTATGTCTCCAGTTCCTAGCTCCCAGGCTAGCTCCTTGTGTCTCCATTTCCTAGCTCCCAGGCTAGCTCGCTATATCTCCAGCTCCTAGCTTCAAGGCTAGCTCAGTGTCCCCAGCTTCTAGCTTCCAGAATAGTTCCTTGTGTCTCCAGTTCCTAGTTTCCAGGCTAGCTCCTTGTGTCTCCAGCTCCCAGCTCCCAGGTTAGCTCTCTGTGTCTCCAGTTCCAAGCTTCCAGCCTAGCTCTCTGTGTCTCCAGTTCCTAGCTCCCAGGCTAACTCCCTGTGTCTCCATTTCCTAGCTCCCAGGCTAGCCTGCTATGTCTCCAGTTCCTAGCGCCCAGGCTAGCTTCCTGTGTCTCCATTTCCTAGCTCCCAGGCTAGCTCCCTCTGTCTCCAGTTCCTAGCTCCCAGGCTAGCTCTCTGTGTCTCCGGTTCCAAGCTCCCAGGCTAGCTCTCTGTGTCTCCAGTTCCAAGCTTCCAGGCTAGCTCTCTGTGTCTCCAGTTCCTAGCTCCCAGGCTAACTCCCTGTGTCTCCATTTCCTAGCTCCCAGGCTAGCCTGCTATGTCTCCAGTTCCTAGCTCCCAGGCTAGCTTCCTGTGTCTCCATTTCCTTGCTCCCAGGCTAGCTCCCTCTGTCTCCAGTTCCTAGCTCCCAGGCTCGCTCCCTGTGTCTCCAGTTCCTAGCTCCCAGGCTAGCTCCCTGTGTCTCCCTTTTCTAGCTCCCAGGCTAGCTCGTTAAGTGTCCAGCTCCTAGCTTCCAGGCTAGCTCAGTGTTCCCAGCTTCTAGCTTCCAGAATAGCTCCTTGTGTCTCCATTTCCTAGTTTCCAGGCTAGCTCCTTGTTTCTCCAGTTCCTAGCTCCCAGGCTAGCTCCCTGTGTCTCCAGTTGCTAGTTCCCAGGCTAGCTCCTTCTGTCTCCTGTTCCTAGCTCCCAGGCTAGCTCCCTGTGTCTCCGGTTCCAAGCTCCCAGGCTAGCTCCCTGTGTCTCCAGTTCCAAGCTTCCAGGCTAGCTCCCTGTGGCTCCAGTTCCTAGCTCCCAGGCTAGCTGCCTGTCTCCAGTTCCTAGCTTCCAAGCTAGCCCCGTGTGTCCCCAGATCCTAGCTTCCAGGCTAGCTCTGTGTCTCTCCAGTTCCTAGCTCCCAGGCTAGCTCCCTGTGTATCCAGCTCCTAGCTCCCAGACTAGCTCCCTGTGTCTCCAATTCCTAGCTCCCAGGCTAGCTCACTATGTCTCCAGCTCCTAGCTTCCAGGCTAGCTCAGTGTCCCCAGCTTCTAGCTTCCAGAATAGCTCCTTGTGTCTCCAGTTCCTAGCTCCCAGGATTGCTCCCTGTGTCTCCAGCTCCTAGCTTCCTGGCTAGCTCCTTGTCCCCAGCTCCTTGCTTCCAGTTTAGCTCCCTGTGTCTCCAGTTCCAAGTTCCCAGGCTAGCTCCCTGTTTCTCCAGCTCCTAGCTTCCAGGCTAGCTCTCTGTCCCCAGCTCCTAGCTTCCAGGCTAGCTCCCTGTGTCTCCAGTTCCTAGCTCTCAGGCTAGCTCCTTGTGTCTCCAGTTCCTAGCTCCCAGGAAGGCTCCCTGTGTCTCCAGCTCCTAGCTTCCTGGCAAGCTCCTTGTCCCCAGCTCCTAGCTCCCAGGCTAGCTCCTTGTGTCTCTAGTTCCTAGCTCCCCGGCTAGCTCCCTGTGTCTCCAGTTCCTAGCTCGCAGGCTAGCTCCCTGTGTCTCCAGCTCCTAGCTTCCGGGCTAGCTCCATGTCCCCAGCTCCTAGCTTCCAGGCTAGCTCCCTGTGTCTCCAGTCCCTAACTCCCAGGCTAGCTCCCTGTGTCTCCAGTTCCAAACTCCCAGGCTAGCTCCCTGTGTCTCCAGTTCCAAGCTTTCAGGCTAGCTCCCTGTGTCTCTAGTTCCTAGCTCCCAGGCTAGCTCCCTATGTCTCCAGTTCCTAGCTCCCAGGCTAGCTCCTTGTGTCTCCATTTCCTAGCTCCCAGGCTAGCTCGCTATATCTCCAGCTCCTAGCTTCAAGGCTAGCTCAGTGTCCCCAGCTTCTAGCTTCCAGAATAGTTCCTTGTGTCTCCAGTTCCTAGTTTCCAGGCTAGCTCCTTGTGTCTCCAGCTCCCAGCTCCCAGGTTAGCTCTCTGTGTCTCCAGTTCCAAGCTTCCAGCCTAGCTCTCTGTGTCTCCAGTTCCTAGCTCCCAGGCTAACTCCCTGTGTCTCCATTTCCTAGCTCCCAGGCTAGCCTGCTATGTCTCCAGTTCCTAGCGCCCAGGCTAGCTTCCTGTGTCTCCATTTCCTAGCTCCCAGGCTAGCTCCCTCTGTCTCCAGTTCCTAGCTCCCAGGCTAGCTCCCTGTGTCTCCAGTGCCTAGCTCCCAAGCTAGCCCTGTGTGTCCCCAGTTACTAGCTTCCAGGCTAGCTCCGTGTCTCTCCAGTTCCTAGCTCCCAGGATGGCTCCCTGTGTCTCCAGCCCCTAGCTTCCTGGCAAGCTCCTTGTCCCCAGCTCCTAGCTCTCAGGCTAGCTCCTCGTGTCTCTAGTTCCTAGCTCCCCGGCTAGCTCCCTGTGTCTCCAGTTCCAAGCTCGCAGGCTAGCTCCCTGTATCTCCAACTCCTGGCGTCCAGGCTTGCTCCATGTCCCCAGATCCTAGCTTCCAGGCTAGCTCCCTGTGTCTCCAGTCCCTAACTCCCAGGCTAGCTCCCTATGTCTCCAGTTCCAAACTCCCAGGCTAGCTCCCTGTGTCTCCAGTTCCAAGCTTCCAGACTAGCTCCCTGTGTCTCCAGTTCCTAGCTCCCAGGCTAGCTCGCTATATCTCCAGCTCCTAGCTTCCAGGCTAGCTCAGTGTCCCCAGCTTCTAGCTTCCAGAATAGCTCCTTGTGTCTCCAGTTCCTAGCTCCCAGGATTGCTCCCTGTGTCTCCAGCTCCTAGCTTCCTGGCTAGCTCCTTGTCCCCAGCTCCTTGCTTCCAGTTTAGCTCCCTGTGTCTCCAGTTCTAAGTTCCCAGGCTAGCTCCCTGTTTCTCCAGCTCCTAGCTTTCAGGCTAGCTCTCTGTCCCCAGCTCCTAGCTTCCAGGCTAGCTCCCTGTGTCTCCAGTTCCTAGCTCTCAGGCTAGCTCCTTGTGTCTCCAGTTCCTAGCTCCCAGGAAGGCTCCCTGTGTCTCCAGCTCCTAGCTTCCTGGCAAGCTCCTTGTCCCCAGCTCCTAGCTCCCAGGCTAGCTCCTTGTGTCTCTAGTTCCTAGCTCCCCGGCTAGCTCCCTGTGTCTCCAGTTCCTAGCTCGCAGGCTAGCTCCCTGTGTCTCCAGCTCCTAGCTTCCGGGCTAGCTCCATGTCCCCAGCTCCTAGCTTCCAGGCTATCTCCCTGTGTCTCCAGTCCCTAACTCCCAGGCTAGCTCCCTGTGTCTCCAGTTCCAAACTCCCAGGCTAGCTCCCTGTGTCTCCAGTTCCAAGCTTTCAGGCTAGCTCCCTGTGTCTCTAGTTCCTAGCTCCCAGGCTAGCTCCCTATGTCTCCAGTTCCTAGCTCCCAGGCTAGCTCCTTGTGTCTCCATTTCCTAGCTCCCAGGCTAGCTCGCTATATCTCCAGCTCCTAGCTTCCAGGCTAGCTCAGTGTCCCCAGCTTCTAGCTTCCAGAATAGTTCCTTGTGTCTCCAGTTCCTAGTTTCCAGGCTAGCTCCTTGTGTCTCCAGCTCCCAGCTCCCAGGTTAGCTCTCTGTGTCTCCAGTTCCAAGCTTCCAGCCTAGCTCTCTGTGTCTCCAGTTCCTAGCTCCCAGGCTAACTCCCTGTGTCTCCATTTCCTAGCTCCCAGGCTAGCCTGCTATGTCTCCAGTTCCTAGCGCCCAGGCTAGCTTTCTGTGTCTCCATTTCCTAGTTTCCAGGCTAGCTCCTTGTTTCTCCTGCTCCTAGCTCCCAGGCTAGCTCCCTGTGTCTCCAGTTGCTAGTTCCCAGGCTAGCTCCTTCTGTCTCCTGTTCCTAGCTCCCAGGCTAGCTCCCTGTGTCTCCGGTTCCAAGCTCCCAGGCTAGCTCCCTGTGTCTCCAGTTCCAAGCTTCCAGGCTAGCTCCCTGTGGCTCCAGTTCCTAGCTCCCAGGCTAGCTGCCTGTCTCCAGTTCCTAGCTTCCAAGCTAGCCCCGTGTGTCCCCAGATCCTAGCTTCCAGGCTAGCTCTGTGTCTCTCCAGTTCCTAGCTCCCAGGCTAGCTATCTGTGTATCCAGTTCCTAGCTCCCAGACTAGCTCCCTGTGTCTCCAATTCCTAGCTCCCAGGCTAGCTCACTATGTCTCCAGCTCCTAGCTTCCAGGCTAGCTCAGTGTCCCCAGCTTCTAGCTTCCAGAATAGCTCCTTGTGTCTCCAGTTCCTAGCTCCCAGGATTGCTCCCTGTGTCTCCAGCTCCTAGCTTCCTGGCTAGCTCCTTGTCCCCAGCTCCTTGCTTCCAGTTTAGCTCCCTGTGTCTCCAGTTCCAAGTTCCCAGGCTAGCTCCCTGTTTCTCCAGCTCCTAGCTTCCAGGCTAGCTCTCTGTCCCCAGCTCCTAGCTTCCAGGCTAGCTCCCTGTGTCTCCAGTTCCTAGCTCTCAGGCTAGCTCCTTGTGTCTCCAGTTCCTAGCTCCCAGGAAGGCTCCCTGTGTCTACAGCTCCTAGCTTCCTGGCAAGCTCCTTGTCCCCAGCTCCTAGCTCCCAGGCTAGCTCCTTGTGTCTCTAGTTCCTAGCTCCCCGGCTAGCTCCCTGTGTCTCCAGTTCCTAGCTTGCAGGCTAGCTCCCTGTGTCTCCAGCTCCTAGCTTCCGGGCTAGCTCCATGTCCCCAGCTCCTAGCTTCCAGGCTAGCTCCCTGTGTCTCCAGTCCCTAACTCCCAGGCTAGCTCCCTGTGTCTCCAGTTCCAAACTCCCAGGCTAGCTTCCTGTGTCTCCATTTCCTAGCTCCCAGGCTAGCTCCCTCTGTCTCCAGTTCCTAGCTCCCAGGCTAGCTCCCTGTGTCTCCAGTGCCTAGCTCCCAGGCTAGCTCCCTGTCTCCAGTTCCAAACTTCCAAGCTAGCCCTGTGTGTCCCCAGTTACTAGCTTCCAGGCTAGCTCCGTGTCTCTCCAGTTCCTAGCTCCCAGGATGGCTCCCTGTGTCTCCAGCCCCTAGCTTCCTGGCAAGCTCCTTGTCCCCAGCTCCTAGCTCTCAGGCTAGCTCCTCGTGTCTCTAGTTCCTAGCTCCCCGGCTAGCTCCCTGTGTCTCCAGTTCCTAGCTCGCAGGCTAGCTCCCTGTGTCTCCAACTCCTGGCTTCCAGGCTAGCTCCATGTCCCCAGCTCCTAGCTTCCAGGCTAGCTCCCTGTGTCTCCAGTCCCTAACTCCCAGGCTAGCTCCCTATGTCTCCAGTTCCAAACTCCCAGGCTAGCTCCCTGTGTCTCCAGTTCCAAGCTTCCAGGCTAGCTCCCTGTGTCTCCAGTTCCTAGCTCCCAGGCTAGCTCGCTATATCTCCAGCTCATAGCTTCCAGGCTAGCTCAGTGTCCCCAGCTTCTAGCTTCCAGAATAGTTCCTTGTGTCTCCAGTTCCTAGTTTCCAGGCTAGCTCCTTGTGTCTCCAGCTCCCAGCTTCCAGGCTAGCTCCCTGTGTCTCCATTTCCTAGTTTCAAGGCTAGCTCCCTGTGTGTCCGGTTCCAAGCTCCCAGGCTAGCTCCCTGTGTCTCCAGTTCCAAGCTTCCAGGCTAGCTCCCTGTGTCTCCAGTTCCTAGCTCCCAGAATAGCTCCCTGTCTCCAGTTCCTAGCTTCCAAGCTAGCCCTGTTTGTCCCCAGCTGCTAGCTTCCAGCCTAGCTCCGTGCGTCTCCAGCTCATTGCTTCCTGGCTAGCTCCTTGTCCCCATATCATAGCTTCCAGTCTAGCTCCCTGTGTCTCCAGCTCCTAGCTTCCTGGCTAGCTCCTTGTCCCCAGCTCCTAGCTTCCTGGCTAGCTCCTTGTCCCCAGCTCCTAGCTTCCAGACTAGCTCCCTGTGTCTCCAGTTCCTAGTTCCCAGGCTAGCTCCCTGTGTCTCCAGTATCTAGCTCCCAGGCTAGCTCCCTGTGTCTCCTGTTCCTAGCTCCCAGGCTAGCTCCCTGTCTCCATTTCCTAGCTTCCAAGCTAGCCCCGTGTGTCCCCAGCTCCTAGCTTCCAGCCTAGCTCCGTGCGTCTCCAGCTCCTAGCTTCCTGGCTAGCTCCTTGTCCTCAGATCCTAGCTCCCAGGCTAGCTCGCTATATCTCCAGCTCCTAGCTTCCAGGCTAGCTCAGTGTCCCCAGCTTCTAGCTTCCAGAATAGCCCCTTGTGTCTCCTGTTCCTAGCTCCCAGGCTAGCTCCCTGTGTCTCCGGTTCCAAATCCCAGGCTAGCTCCCTGTGTCTCCAGTTCCAAGCTTCCAGGCTAACTCCCTGTGTCTCCAGTTCCTAGCTCCCAGGCTAGCTCCCAGTGTCTCCATTTCCTCGCTCCCAGTCTAGCTCGCTATTCACAGGCTAGCTCGCTATGTCTCCAGCTCCTAGCTTCCAGGCTAGCTCAGTGTCCCCAGCTTCTAGCTTCCAGAATAGCCCCTTGTGTCTCCTGTTCCTAGCTCCCAGGCTATCTCCCTGTGTCTCCGGTTCCAAATCCCAGGCTAGCTCCCTGTGTCTCCAGTTCCAAGCTTCCAGGCTAACTCCCTGTGTCTCCAGTTCCTAGCTCCCAGGCTAGCTCCCTGTCTCCAGTTCCTAGCTTCCAAGCTAGCCCCGTATGTTCCCAGCTCCTAGCTTCCAGGCTAGCTCCGTGTCTCTCCAGTTCCTAGCTCCCAGGCTAGCTCCCTGTGTATCCAGTTCCTAGCTCCCAGGCTAGCGCCCTGTGTCTCCAATTCCTAGCTCCCAGGCTAGCTCACTATGTCTCCAGCTCCTAGCTTCCAGGCTAGCTCAGTGTCCCCAGCTTCTAGCTTCCAGAATAGCTCCTTGTGTCTCCAGTTCCTAGCTCCCAGGATTGCTCCCTGTGTCCCAGCTCCTAGCTTCCTGGCTAGCTCCTTGTCCCCAGCTCCTTGCTTCCAGTTTAGCTCCCTGTGTCTCCAGTTCCATGTTCCCAGGCTAGCTCCATGTGTCTCCAGCTCCTAGCTTCCAGGCTAGCTCCATGTCCCCAGCTCCTAGCTTCAAGGCTAGCTCCCTGTGTCTCCAGTTCCTAGCTCTCAGGCTAGCTCATTGT
Organism: Muraenolepis orangiensis; assembly: GCA_027704905.1. Lineage (NCBI taxonomy): Eukaryota > Metazoa > Chordata > Actinopteri > Gadiformes > Muraenolepididae > Muraenolepis > Muraenolepis orangiensis. The sequence goes on from JANIIK010000754.1 coordinate 11,344, forward strand.
GTCTCCAGTTCCTTGCTCCCAGGAAGGCTCCCTGTGTCTCCAGCTCCTAGCTTCCTGGCAAGCTCCTTGTCCCCAGCTCCTAGCTCCCAGGCTAGCTCCTCGTGTCTCTGGTTCCTAGCTCCCCGGCAAGCTCCCTGTGTCTCCAGTTCCTAGCTCGCAGGCTAGCTCCCTGTGTCTCCAGCTCCTAGCTTCCAGGCTAGCTCCATGTCCCCAGCTCCTAGCTTCCAGGCTAGCTCCCTGTGTCTCCAGTCCCTAACTCCCAGGCTAGCTCCCTGTGTCTCCAGTTCCAAACTCCCAGGCTAGCCCCCTGTGTCTCCAGTTCCAAGCTTCCAGGCTAGTTCCCTGTGTCTCCAGTTCCTAGCTCCCAGGCTAGCTCCCTATGTCTCCAGTTCCTAGCTCCCAGGCTAGCTCCTTGTGTCTCCAGTTCCTAGCTCCCAGGCTAGCTTGCTATATCTCCAGCTCCTAGCTTCCAGGCTAGCTCAGTGTCCCCAGCTTCTAGCTTCCAGAATAGTTCCTTGTGTCGCCAGTGCCTAGTTTCCAGGCTAGCTCCTTGTGTCTCCAGCTCCCAGCTTCCAGGCTAGCTCCCTGTGTCTATATTTCCTAGTTTCCAGGCTAGCTCCTTGTGTTTCCAGTTCCTAGCTCCCAGGCTAGCTCACTGTGTCTCCAGTTGCTAGCTCCCAGGCTAGCTCCCTGTGTCTCCTGTTCCTAGCTCCCAGGCTAGCTCCCTGTGTGTCCGGTTCCAAGCTCCCAGGCTAGCTCCCTGTGTCTCCAGTTCCAAGCTTCCAGGCTAGCTCCCTGTGTCTCCAGTTCCTAGCTCCCAGAATAGCTGCCTGTCTCCAGTTCCTAGCTTCCAAGCTAGCCCCGTGTGTCCCCAGATCCTAGCTTCCAGGCTAGCTCTGTGTCTCTCCAGTTCCTAGCTCCCAGGCTAGCTCCCTGTGTATCCAGCTCCTAGCTTCCAGGCTAGCTCTCTGTCCCCAGCTCCTAGCTTCCAGGCTAGCTCCCTGTGTCTCCAGTTCCTAGCTCTCAGGCTAGCTCCTTGTGTCTCCAGTTCCTAGCTCCCAGGAAGGCTCCCTGTGTCTCCAGCTCCTAGCTTCCTGGCAAGCTCCTTGTCCCCAGCTCCTAGCTCCCAGGCTAGCTCCTTGTGTCTCTAGTTCCTAGCTCCCCGGCTAGCTCCCTGTGTCTCCAGTTCCTAGCTCGCAGGCTAGCTCCCTGTGTCTCCAGCTCCTAGCTTCCGGGCTAGCTCCATGTCCCCAGCTCCTAGCTTCCAGGCTAGCTCCCTGTGTCTCCAGTCCCTAACTCCCAGGCTAGCTCCCTGTGTCTCCAGTTCCAAACTCCCAGGCTAGCTCCCTGTGTCTCCAGTTCCAAGCTTTCAGGCTAGCTCCCTGTGTCTCCAGTTCCTAGCTCCCAGGCTAGCTCCCTATGTCTCCAGTTCCTAGCTCCCAGGCTAGCTCCTTGTGTCTCCATTTCCTAGCTCCCAGGCTAGCTCGCTATATCTCCAGCTCCTAGCTTCCAGGCTAGCTCAGTGTCCCCAGCTTCTAGCTTCCAGAATAGTTCCTTGTGTCTCCAGTTCCTAGTTTCCAGGCTAGCTCCTTGTGTCTCCAGCTCCCAGCTCCCAGGTTAGCTCTCTGTGTCTCCAGTTCCAAGCTTCCAGCCTAGCTCTCTGTGTCTCCAGTTCCTAGCTCCCAGGCTAACTCCCTGTGTCTCCATTTCCTAGCTCCCAGGCTAGCCTGCTATGTCTCCAGTTCCTAGCGCCCAGGCTAGCTTCCTGTGTCTCCATTTCCTAGCTCCCAGGCTAGCTCCCTCTGTCTCCAGTTCCTAGCTCCCAGGCTAGCTCCCTGTGTCTCCAGTGCCTAGCTCCCAGGCTAGCTCCCTGTCTCCAGTTCCTAGCTTCCAAGCTAGCCCTGTGTGTCCCCAGTTACTAGCTTCCAGGCTAGCTCCGTGTCTCTCCAGTTCCTAGCTCCCAGGATGGCTCCCTGTGTCTCCAGCCCCTAGCTTCCTGGCAAGCTCCTTGTCCCCAGCTCCTAGCTCTCAGGCTAGCTCCTCGTGTCTCTAGTTCCTAGCTCCCCGGCTAGCTCCCTGTGTCTCCAGTTCCTAGCTCGCAGGCTAGCTCCCTGTATCTCCAACTCCTGGCGTCCAGGCTTGCTCCATGTCCCCAGATCCTAGCTTCCAGGCTAGCTCCCTGTGTCTCCAGTCCCTAACTCCCAGGCTAGCTCCCTATGTCTCCAGTTCCAAACTCCCAGGCTAGCTCCCTGTGTCTCCAGTTCCAAGCTTCCAGGCTAGCTCCCTGTGTCTCCAGTTCCTAGCTCCCAGGCTAGCTCGCTATATCTCCAGCTCCTAGCTTCCAGGCTAGCTCAGTGTCCCCAGCTTCTAGCTTCCAGAATAGCTCCTTGTGTCTCCAGTTCCTAGCTCCCAGGATTGCTCCCTGTGTCTCCAGCTCCTAGCTTCCTGGCTAGCTCCTTGTCCCCAGCTCCTTGCTTACAGTTTAGCTCCCTGTGTCTCCAGTTCTAAGTTCCCAGGCTAGCTCCCTGTTTCTCCAGCTCCTAGCTTTCAGGCTAGCTCTCTGTCCCCAGCTCCTAGCTTCCAGGCTAGCTCCCTGTGTCTCCAGTTCCTAGCTCTCAGGCTAGCTCCTTGTGTCTCCAGTTCCTAGCTCCCAGGAAGGCTCCCTGTGTCTCCAGCTCCTAGCTTCCTGGCAAGCTCCTTGTCCCCAGCTCCTAGCTCCCAGGCTAGCTCCTTGTGTCTCTAGTTCCTAGCTCCCAGGCTAGCTCCCTGTGTCTCCAGTTCCTAGCTCGCAGGCTAGCTCCCTGTGTCTCCAGCTTCTAGCTTCCAGGCTAGCTCCATGTCCCCAGCTCCTAGCTTCCAGGCTAGCTCCCTGTGTCTCCAGTTCCTAGCTCCCAGGCTAGCTCCCTGTGTCTCCAGTTCCTACTCCCAGGCTAGCTCGCTATGTCTCCAGCTCCTAGCTTCCAGGCTAGCTCAGTGTCCCCAGCTTCTAGCTTCCAGAATAGCTCCTTGTGTCTCCAGTTCCTAGTTTCCAGGCTAGCTCCTTGTGTCTCCAGCTCCTAGCTCCCAGGCTAGCTCCCTGTGTCTCCAGTTCCTAGCTTCCAGGCTAGCTCCTGTGTCTCCAGTTCCTAGCTCCCAGGCTAGCTCCCTGTGTCTCCAGTTCCTAGCTCCCAGGCTAGCTCCTATGTCTCCAGTTCCTAGCTCCCAGGCTAGCTCCCTGTGTCTCCAGTTCCTAGCTCCCAGGCTAGCTCCCTCTGTCTCCAGTTCCTAGCTCCCAGGCTAGCTCCCTGTGTCTCCAGTTCCTAGCTCCCAGGCTAGCTCCCTGTCTCCAGTTCCTAGCTCCCAGGCTAGCTCCTGTGTCTCCAGTTCCTAGCTTCCAGGCTAGCTCCCTGTGTCTCCAGTTCCTAGCTCCCAGGCTAGCTCCCTGTGTCTCCAGTTCCTAGCTTCCAGGCTAGCTCCTTGTCTCCAGTTCCTAGCTCTCAGGCTAGCTCCTGTGTCTCCAGTTCCTAGCTCCCAGGCTAGCTCCCTGTGTCTCCAGTTCCTAGCTCCCAGGCTAGCTCCCTGTGTCTCCAGTTCCTAGCTCCAGGCTAGCTCCTGTGTCTCCAGTTCCTAGCTTCCAGGCTAGCTCCCTGTGTCTCCAGTTCCTAGCTCCCAGGCTAGCTCCCTGTGTCTCCAGTTCCTAGCTCCCAGGCTAGCTCCCTGTGTCTCCAGTTCCTAGCTCCCAGGCTAGCTCCCTGTGTCTCCAGTTCCTAGCTCCCAGGCTAGCTCGCTATGTCTCCAGCTCCTAGCTTCCAGGCTAGCTCAGTGTCCCCAGCTTCTAGCTTCCAGAATAGCTCCTTGTGTCTCCAGTTCCTAGCTCCCAGGCTAGCTCCCTGTGTCTCCAGCTCCTAGCTTCCTGGCTAGCTCCTGTGTCTCCAGCTCCTAGCTTCCAGGCTAGCTCCCTGTGTCTCCAGTTCCTAGTTCCCAGGCTAGCTCCCTGTGTCTCCAGTTCCTAGCTCCCAGGCTAGCTCCCTGTGTCTCCAGTTCCTAGCTTCCAGGCTAGCTCCCTGTGTCTCCAGTTCCTAGCTCCCAGGCTAGCTCCCTGTGTCTCCAGTTCCTAGCTCCCAGGCTAGCTCCCTGTGTCTCCAGTTCCTAGCTCCCAGGCTAGCTCCTGTGTCTCCAGTTCCTAGCTCCCAGGCTAGCTCCCTGTGTCTCCAGTTCCTAGCTCCCAGGCTAGCTCCCTGTGTCTCCAGTTCCTAGCTCCCAGGCTAGCTCCCTGTGTCTCCAGTTCCTAGCTTCCGGCTAGCTCCTGTGTCTCCAGTTCCTAGCTCCCAGGCTAGCTCCCTGTGTCTCCAGTTCCTAGCTCCCAGGCTAGCTCCCTGTGTCTCCAGTTCCTAGCTCCCAGGCTAGCTCCTGTGTCTCCAGTTCCAAGCTCCCAGGCTAGCTCCCTGTGTCTCCAGTTCCTAGCTCCCAGGCTAGCTCCCTGTGTCTCCAGTTCCTAGCTCCCAGGCTAGCTCCCTGTGTCTCCATTTCCTAGCTCCCAGGCTAGCTCGCTATGTCTCCAGTTCCTAGCTCCAGGCTAGCTCCATGTCTCCAGTTCCTAGCTTCCAGGCTAGCTCCCTGTGTCTCCAGTTCCTAGCTCCCAGGCTAGCTCCCTGTGTCTCCAGTTCCTAGCTCCCAGGCTAGCTCCTGTGTCTCCATTTCCTAGCTCCCAGCTAGCTCGCTATTCCAGGCTAGCTCGCTATGTCTCCAGCTCCTAGCTTCCAGGCTAGCTCAGTGTCCCAGCTTCTAGCTTCCAGAATAGCTCCTTGTGTCTCCAGTTCCTAGCTCCCAGGCTAGCTCCCTGTGTCTCCGGTTCCAAGCTCCCAGGCTAGCTCCCTGTGTCTCCAGTTCCAAGCTTCCAGGCTAGCTCCCTGTGGCTCCAGTTCCTAGCTCCCAGGCTAGCTGCCTGTCTCCAGTTCCTAGCTTCCAAGCTAGCCCCGTGTGTCCCCAGATCCTAGCTTCCAGGCTAGCTCCTGTGTCTCTCCAGTTCCTAGCTCCCAGGCTAGCTCCCTGTGTATCCAGCTCCTAGCTCCCAGGCTAGCTCCCTGTGTCTCCAATTCCTAGCTCCCAGGCTAGCTCACTATGTCTCCAGCTCCTAGCTTCCAGGCTAGCTCAGTGTCCCCAGCTTCTAGCTTCCAGAATAGCTCCTTGTGTCTCCAGTTCCTAGCTCCCAGGATTGCTCCCTGTGTCTCCAGCTCCTAGCTTCCTGGCTAGCTCCTTGTCCCCAGCTCCTTGCTTCCAGTTTAGCTCCCTGTGTCTCCAGTTCCAAGTTCCCAGGCTAGCTCCCTGTGTCTCCAGCTCCTAGCTTCCAGGCTAGCTCTCTGTCCCCAGCTCCTAGCTTCCAGGCTAGCTCCCTGTGTCTCCAGTTCCTAGCTCTCAGGCTAGCTCCTTGTGTCTCCAGTTCCTAGCTCCCAGGAAGGCTCCCTGTGTCTCCAGCTCCTAGCTTCCTGGCAAGCTCCTTGTCCCCAGCTCCTAGCTCCCAGGCTAGCTCCTTGTGTCTCTAGTTCCTAGCTCCCCGGCTAGCTCCCTGTGTCTCCAGTTCCTAGCTCGCAGGCTAGCTCCCTGTGTCTCCAGCTCCTAGCTTCCAGGCTAGCTCCATGTCCCCAGCTCCTAGCTTCCAGGCTAGCTCCCTGTGTCTCCAGTCCCTAACTCCCAGGCTAGCTCCCTGTGTCTCCAGTTCCAAACTCCCAGGCTAGCTCCCTGTGTCTCCAGTTCCAAGCTTCCAGGCTAGCTCCCTGTGTCTCCAGTTCCTAGCTCCCAGGCTAGCTCCCTATGTCTCCAGTTCCTAGCTCCCAGGCTAGCTCCTTGTGTCTCCAGTTCCTAGCTCCCAGGCTAGCTCGCTATGTCTCCAGCTCCTAGCTTCCAGGCTAGCTCAGTGTCCCCAGCTTCTAGCTTCCAGAATAGTTCCTTGTGTCTCCAGTTCCTAGTTTCCAGGCTAGCTCCTTGTGTCTCCAGCTCTCCTAGCTTCCAGGCTAGCTCCTCTGTGTCTCCAGTTCCTAGCTCCCAGGCTAGCTCCCTGTGTCTCCAGTTCCTAGCTCCCAGGCTAGCTCCTGTGTCTCCAGTTCCTAGCTCCCAGGCTAGCTCCCTGTGTCTCCAGTTCCTAGCTCCCAGGCTAGCTCCCTGTGTCTCCGTTCCTAGCTCCCAGGCTAGCTCCTGTGTCTCCAGTTCCTAGCTTCCAGGCTAGCTCCTCTGTGTCTCCAGTTCCTAGCTCCCAGGCTAGCTCCCTGTGTCTCCAGTTCCTAGCTCCCAGGCTAGCTCCCTGTGTCTCCAGTTCCTAGCTCCCAGGCTAGCTCCCTGTGTCTCCAGTTCCTAGCTCCCAGGCTAGCTCCCTGTGTCTCCAGTTCCTAGCTCCCAGGCTAGCTCGCTATGTCTCCAGCTCCTAGCTTCCAGGCTAGCTCAGTGTCCCCAGCTTCTAGCTTCCAGAATAGCTCCTTGTGTCTCCAGTTCCTAGCTCCCAGGCTTGCTCCCTGTGTCTCCAGCTCCTAGCTTCCTGGCTAGCTCCTTGTCCCCAGCTCCTTGCTTCCAGTTTAGCTCCCTGTGTCTCCAGTTCCAAGTTCCCAGGCTAGCTCCCTGTTTCTCCAGCTCCTAGCTTCCAGGCTAGCTCTCTGTCCCCAGCTCCTAGCTTCCAGGCTAGCTCCCTGTGTCTCCAGTTCCTAGCTCTCAGGCTAGCTCCTTGTGTCTCCAGTTCCTAGCTCCCAGGAAGGCTCCCTGTGTCTCCAGCTCCTAGCTTCCTGGCTAGCTCCTTGTCCCCAGCTCCTAGCTCCCAGGCTAGCTCCTTGTGTCTCTAGTTCCTAGCTCCCAGGCTAGCTCCCTGTGTCTCCAGTTCCTAGCTCGCAGGCTAGCTCCATGTCCCCAGCTCCTAGCTTCCAGGCTAGCTCCCTGTGTCTCCAGTCTCCTAGCTCCCAGGCTAGCTCCCTGTGTCTCCAGTTCCAAGCTCCCAGGCTAGCTCCCTGTGTCTCCAGTTCCAAGCTTCCAGGCTAGCTCCTGTGTCTCTCCAGTTCCTAGCTCCCAGGCTAGCTCCCTGTGTCTCCAGTTCCTAGCTCCCAGGCTAGCTCCTTGTGTCTCCATTTCCTAGCTCCCAGGCTAGCTCGCTATGTCTCCAGCTCCTAGCTTCCAGGCTAGCTCAGTGTCCCCAGCTTCTAGCTTCCAGAATAGCTCCTTGTGTCTCCAGTTCCTAGCTTCCAGGCTAGCTCCTGTGTCTCCAGCTCCTAGCTCCGGCTAGCTCCTGTCCCAGCTCCTGCTCCAGGCTAGCTCCCTGTGTCTCCAGTTCCAAACTCCCAGGCTAGCTCCCTGTGTCTCCAGTTCCAAGCTTTCAGGCTAGCTCCCTGTGTCTCTAGTTCCTAGCTCCCAGGCTAGCTCCCTATGTCTCCAGTTCCTAGCTCCCAGGCTAGCTCCTTGTGTCTCCATTTCCTAGCTCCCAGGCTAGCTCGCTATATCTCCAGCTCCTAGCTTCCAGGCTAGCTCAGTGTCCCCAGCTTCTAGCTTCCAGAATAGTTCCTTGTGTCTCCAGTTCCTAGTTTCCAGGCTAGCTCCTTGTGTCTCCAGCTCCCAGCTCCCAGGTTAGCTCTCTGTGTCTCCAGTTCCAAGCTTCCAGCCTAGCTCTCTGTGTCTCCAGTTCCTAGCTCCCAGGCTAACTCCCTGTGTCTCCATTTCCTAGCTCCCAGGCTAGCCTGCTATGTCTCCAGTTCCTAGCGCCCAGGCTAGCTTCCTGTGTCTCCATTTCCTAGCTCCCAGGCTAGCTCCCTCTGTCTCCAGTTCCTAGCTCCCAGGCTAGCTCCCTGTGTCTCCAGTTCCTAGCTCCCAAGCTAGCCCTGTGTGTCCCCAGTTACTAGCTTCCAGGCTAGCTCCGTGTCTCTCCAGTTCCTAGCTCCCAGGATGGCTCCCTGTGTCTCCAGCCCCTAGCTTCCTGGCAAGCTCCTTGTCCCCAGCTCCTAGCTCTCAGGCTAGCTCCTCGTGTCTCTAGTTCCTAGCTCCCCGGCTAGCTCCCTGTGTCTCCAGTTCCTAGCTCGCAGGCTAGCTCCCTGTGTCTCCAACTCCTGGCTTCCAGGCTTGCTCCATGTCCCCAGCTCCTAGCTTCCAGGCTAGCTCCCTGTGTCTCCAGTCCCTAACTCCCAGGCTAGCTCCCTATGTCTCCAGTTCCAAACTCCCAGGCTAGCTCCCTGTGTCTCCAGTTCCAAGCTTCCAGGCTAGCTCCCTGTGTCTCCAGTTCCTAGCTCCCAGGCTAGCTCGCTATATCTCCAGCTCCTAGCTTCCAGGCTAGCTCAGTGTCCCCAGCTTCTAGCTTCCAGAATAGCTCCTTGTGTCTCCAGTTCCTAGCTCCCAGGATTGCTCCCTGTGTCTCCAGCTCCTAGCTTCCTGGCTAGCTCCTTGTCCCCAGCTCCTTGCTTCCAGTTTAGCTCCCTGTGTCTCCAGTTCCAAGTTCCCAGGCTAGCTCCCTGTTTCTCCAGCTCCTAGCTTCCAGGCTAGCTCTCTGTCCCCAGCTCCTAGCTTCCAGGCTAGCTCCCTGTGTCTCCAGTTCCTAGCTCTCAGGCTAGCTCCTTGTGTCTCCAGTTCCTAGCTCCCAGGAAGGCTCCCTGTGTCTCCAGCTCCTAGCTTCCTGGCAAGCTCCTTGTCCCCAGCTCCTAGCTCCCAGGCTAGCTCCTTGTGTCTCTAGTTCCTAGCTCCCCGGCTAGCTCCCTGTGTCTCCAGTTCCTAGCTCGCAGGCTAGCTCCATGTCCCCAGCTCCTAGCTTCCAGGCTAGCTCCCTGTGTCTCCAGTCCCTAACTCCCAGGCTAGCTCCCTGTGTCTCCAGTTCCAAACTCCCAGGCTAGCTCCCTGTGTCTCCAGTTCCAAGCTTTCAGGCTAGCTCCCTGTGTCTCTAGTTCCTAGCTCCCAGGCTAGCTCCCTATGTCTCCAGTTCCTAGCTCCCAGGCTAGCTCCTTGTGTCTCCATTTCCTAGCTCCCAGGCTAGCTCGCTATATCTCCAGCTCCTAGCTTCCAGGCTAGCTCAGTGTCCCCAGCTTCTAGCTTCCAGAATAGTTCCTTGTGTCTCCAGTTCCTAGTTTCCAGGCTAGCTCCTTGTGTCTCCAGCTCCCAGCTCCCAGGTTAGCTCTCTGTGTCTCCAGTTCCAAGCTTCCAGCCTAGCTCTCTGTGTCTCCAGTTCCTAGCTCCCAGGCTAACTCCCTGTGTCTCCATTTCCTAGCTCCCAGGCTAGCCTGCTATGTCTCCAGTTCCTAGCGCCCAGGCTAGCTTTCTGTGTCTCCATTTCCTAGTTTCCAGGCTAGCTCCTTGTTTCTCCAGTTCCTAGCTCCCAGGCTAGCTCCCTGTGTCTCCAGTTGCTAGTTCCCAGGCTAGCTCCTTCTGTCTCCTGTTCCTAGCTCCCAGGCTAGCTCCCTGTGTCTCCGGTTCCAAGCTCCCAGGCTAGCTCCCTGTGTCTCCAGTTCCAAGCTTCCAGGCTAGCTCCCTGTGGCTCCAGTTCCTAGCTCCCAGGCTAGCTGCCTGTCTCCAGTTCCTAGCTTCCAAGCTAGCCCCGTGTGTCCCCAGATCCTAGCTTCCAGGCTAGCTCTGTGTCTCTCCAGTTCCTAGCTCCCAGGCTAGCTCCCTGTGTATCCAGTTCCTAGTTCCCAGACTAGCTCCCTGTGTCTCCAATTCCTAGCTCCCAGGCTAGCTCACTATGTCTCCAGCTCCTAGCTTCCAGGCTAGCTCAGTGTCCCCAGCTTCTAGCTTCCAGAATAGCTCCTTGTGTCTCCAGTTCCTAGCTCCCAGGATTGCTCCCTGTGTCTCCAGCTCCTAGCTTCCTGGCTAGCTCCTTGTCCCCAGCTCCTTGCTTCCAGTTTAGCTCCCTGTGTCTCCAGTTCCAAGTTCCCAGGCTAGCTCCCTGTTTCTCCAGCTCCTAGCTTCCAGGCTAGCTCTCTGTCCCCAGCTCCTAGCTTCCAGGCTAGCTCCCTGTGTCTCCAGTTCCTAGCTCTCAGGCTAGCTCCTTGTGTCTCCAGTTCCTAGCTCCCAGGAAGGCTCCCTGTGTCTCCAGCTCCTAGCTTCCTGGCAAGCTCCTTGTCCCCAGCTCCTAGCTCCCAGGCTAGCTCCTTGTGTCTCTAGTTCCTAGCTCCCCGGCTAGCTCCCTGTGTCTCCAGTTCCTAGCTCGCAGGCTAGCTCCCTGTGTCTCCAGCTCCTAGCTTCCGGGCTAGCTCCATGTCCCCAGCTCCTAGCTTCCAGGCTAGCTCCCTGTGTCTCCAGTCCCTAACTCCCAGGCTAGCTCCCTGTGTCTCCAGTTCCAAACTCCCAGGCTAGCTTCCTGTGTCTCCATTTCCTAGCTCCCAGGCTAGCTCCCTCTGTCTCCAGTTCCTAGCTCCCAGGCTAGCTCCCTGTGTCTCCAGTGCCTAGCTCCCAGGCTAGCTCCCTGTCTCCAGTTCCTAGCTTCCAAGCTAGCCCTGTGTGTCCCCAGTTACTAGCTTCCAGGCTAGCTCCGTGTCTCTCCAGTTCCTAGCTCCCAGGATGGCTCCCTGTGTCTCCAGCCCCTAGCTTCCTGGCAAGCTCCTTGTCCCCAGCTCCTAGCTCTCAGGCTAGCTCCTCGTGTCTCTAGTTCCTAGCTCCCCGGCTAGCTCCCTGTGTCTCCAGTTCCTAGCTCGCAGGCTAGCTCCCTGTGTCTCCAACTCCTGGCTTCCAGGCTAGCTCCATGTCCCCAGCTCCTAGCTTCCAGGCTAGCTCCCTGTGTCTCCAGTCCCTAACTCCCAGGCTAGCTCCCTATGTCTCCAGTTCCAAACTCCCAGGCTAGCTCCCTGTGTCTCCAGTTCCAAGCTTCCAGGCTAGCTCCCTGTGTCTCCAGTTCCTAGCTCCCAGGCTAGCTCGCTATATCTCCAGCTCCTAGCTTCCAGGCTAGCTCAGTGTCCCCAGCTTCTAGCTTCCAGAATAGTTCCTTGTGTCTCCAGTTCCTAGTTTCCAGGCTAGCTCCTTGTGTCTCCAGCTCCCAGCTTCCAGGCTAGCTCCCTGTGTCTCCATTTCCTAGTTTCAAGGCTAGCTCCCTGTGTCTCCAGTTCCAAGCTCCCAGGCTAGCTCCCTGTGTCTCCAGTTCCTAGCTTCCAGGCTAGCTCCTGTGTCTCCAGTTCCTAGCTTCCAGAATAGCTCCGTGTCTCCAGTTCCTAGCTTCCAGCTAGCTCCTTGTGTCCCCAGTGCCTAGCTTCCAGGCTAGCTCCTGTGTCTCCAGCTCCTAGCTTCCTGGCTAGCTCCTTGTCCCCATTCCTAGCTTCCAGTCTAGCTCCTTGTGTCTCCAGTTCCTAGCTTCCAGGCTAGCTCCTTGTCTCCAGCTCCTAGCTTCCAGGCTAGCTCCTTGTCCCCAGCTCCTAGCTTCCAGACTAGCTCCCTGTGTCTCCAGTTCCTAGTTCCCAGGCTAGCTCCCTGTGTCTCCAGTTCTAGCTCCCAGGCTAGCTCCCTGTGTCTCCTGTTCCTAGCTCCCAGGCTAGCTCCCTGTCTCCAGTTCCTAGCTTCCAAGCTAGCCCCTGTGTCCCCAGCTCCTAGCTTCCAGCCTAGCTCCGTGCGTCTCCAGCTCCTAGCTTCCTGGCTAGCTCCTTGTCCTCAGTTCCTAGCTCCCAGGCTAGCTCGCTATATCTCCAGCTCCTAGCTTCCAGGCTAGCTCAGTGTCCCCAGCTTCTAGCTTCCAGAATAGCTCCTTGTGTCTCCAGTTCCTAGCTTCCAGGCTAGCTCCCTGTGTCTCCAGTTCCTAGCTCCCAGGCTAGCTCCCTGTGTCTCCAGTTCCTAGCTTCCAGGCTAGCTCCCTGTGTCTCCAGTTCCTAGCTCCCAGGCTAGCTCCCTGTGTCTCCATTTCCTAGCTCCCAGTCTAGCTCGCTATTCACAGGCTAGCTCGCTATGTCTCCAGCTCCTAGCTTCCAGGCTAGCTCCGTGTCCCCAGCTTCTAGCTTCCAGGCTAGCTCCCTGTGTCTCCTGTTCCTAGCTCCCAGGCTAGCTCCCTGTGTCTCCGGTTCCTAGCTCCCAGGCTAGCTCCCTGTGTCTCCAGTTCCTAGCTTCCAGGCTAGCTCCCTGTGTCTCCAGTTCCTAGCTCCCAGGCTAGCTCCCTGTCTCCAGTTCCTAGCTTCCAAGCTAGCCCCGTTGTCCCAGCTCCTAGCTTCCAGGCTAGCTCCGTGTCTCTCCAGTTCCTAGCTCCCAGGCTAGCTCCCTGTGTCTCCAGTTCCTAGCTCCCAGGCTAGCTCCCTGTGTCTCCAATTCCTAGCTCCCAGGCTAGCTCACTATGTCTCCAGCTCCTAGCTTCCAGGCTAGCTCATGTGTCCCCAGCTTCTAGCTTCCAGACTAGCTCCTTGTGTCTCCAGTTCCTAGCTCCCAGGATTGCTCCCTGTGTCTCCAGCTCCTAGCTTCCTGGCTAGCTCCTTGTCCCCAGCTCCTGCTTCCAGTTTAGCTCCCTGTGTCTCCAGTTCCAGTTCCCAGGCTAGCTCCTGTGTCTCCAGCTCCTAGCTTCCAGGCTAGCTCCATGTCCCCAGCTCCTAGCTTCCAGGCTAGCTCCCTGTGTCTCCAGTTCCTAGCTCTCAGGCTAGCTCCTTGTGTCTCCAGTTCCTAGCTCCCAGGCAGGCTCCCTGTGTCTCCAGCTCCTAGCTTCCTGGCTAGCTCCTTGTCCCCAGCTCCTAGCTCCCAGGCTAGCTCCTCGTGTCTCTGGTTCCTAGCTCCCCGGCAAGCTCCCTGTGTCTCCAGTTCCTAGCTCGCAGGCTAGCTCCCTGTGTCTCCAGCTCCTAGCTTCCAGGCTAGCTCCATGTCCCCAGCTCCTAGCTTCCAGGCTAGCTCCCTGTGTCTCCAGTCCCTAACTCCCAGGCTAGCTCCCTGTGTCTCCAGTTCCAAACTCCCAGGCTAGCTCCCTGTGTCTCCAGTTCCAAGCTTCCAGGCTAGTTCCCTGTGTCTCCAGTTCCTAGCTCCCAGGCTAGCTCCCTATGTCTCCAGTTCCTAGCTCCCAGGCTAGCTCCTTGTGTCTCCAGTTCCTAGCTCCCAGGCTAGCTTGCTATATCTCCAGCTCCTAGCTTCCAGGCTAGCTCAGTGTCCCCAGCTTCTAGCTTCCAGAATAGTTCCTTGTGTCGCCAGTGCCTAGTTTCCAGGCTAGCTCCTTGTGTCTCCAGCTCCCAGCTTCCAGGCTAGCTCCCTGTGTCTATATTTCCTAGTTTCCAGGCTAGCTCCTTGTGTTTCCAGTTCCTAGCTCCCAGGCTAGCTCACTGTGTCTCCAGTTGCTAGCTCCCAGGCTAGCTCCCTGTGTCTCCTGTTCCTAGCTCCCAGGCTAGCTCCCTGTGTGTCCGGTTCCAAGCTCCCAGGCTAGCTCCCTGTGTCTCCAGTTCCAAGCTTCCAGGCTAGCTCCCTGTGTCTCCAGTTCCTAGCTCCCAGAATAGCTCCCTGTCTCCAGTTCCTAGCTTCCAAGCTAGCCCTGTTGTCCCCAGCTCCTAGCTTCCAGCCTAGCTCTGTGCTCTCCAGTTCCTAGCTTCCAGGCTAGCTCCCTGTGTCTCCAGCTCCTAGCTTCCAGGCTAGCTCCTGTGTCTCCAGCTCCTAGCTTCCAGGCTAGCTCCTGTGTCTCCAGTTCCTAGCTTCCAGGCTAGCTCCTTGTGTCTCCAGTTCCTAGCTTCCAGGCTAGCTCCCTGTGTCTCCAGCTCCTAGCTTCCAGGCTAGCTCCTTGTCCCCAGTTCCTAGCTCCCAGGCTAGCTCCTGTGTCTCCAGTTCCTAGCTTCCCGGCTAGCTCCCTGTGTCTCCAGTTCCTAGCTCGCAGGCTAGCTCCCTGTGTCTCCAGCTCCTAGCTTCCTGGCTAGCTCCTTGTCCCCAGCTCCTAGCTTCCAGGCTAGCTCCCTGTGTCTCCAGTCCCTAGCTCCCAGGCTAGCTCCCTGTGTCTCCAGTTCCAAGCTCCCAGGCTAGCTCCCTGTGTCTCCAGTTCCTAGCTTTCCAGGCTAGCTCCCTGTGTCTCCAGTTCCTAGCTCCCAGGCTAGCTCCCTGTGTCTCCAGTTCCTAGCTCCCAGGCTAGCTCCTGTGTCTCCATTTCCTAGCTCCCAGGCTAGCTCGCTATATCTCCAGCTCCTAGCTTCCAGGCTAGCTCAGTGTCCCCAGCTTCTAGCTTCCAGAATAGCTCCTTGTGTCTCCAGTTCCTAGTTTCCAGGCTAGCTCCTTGTGTCTCCAGCTCCCAGCTCCCAGGCTAGCTCTCTGTGTCTCCAGTTCCTAGCTTCCAGCCTAGCTCTCTGTGTCTCCAGTTCCTAGCTCCCAGGCTAGCTCCCTGTGTCTCCATTTCCTAGCTCCCAGGCTAGCTCCTATGTCTCCAGTTCCTAGCTCCCAGGCTAGCTTCCTGTGTCTCCATTTCCTAGCTCCCAGGCTAGCTCCCTCTGTCTCCAGTTCCTAGCTCCCAGGCTAGCTCCCTGTGTCTCCAGTGCCTAGCTCCCAGGCTAGCTCCCTGTCTCCAGTTCCTAGCTTCCAAGCTAGCCCTGTGTGTCCCCAGTTACTAGCTTCCAGGCTAGCTCCGTGTCTCCAGTTCCTAGCTCCCAGGATGGCTCCCTGTGTCTCCAGCTCCTAGCTTCCTGGCAAGCTCCTTGTCCCCAGCTCCTAGCTCTCAGGCTAGCTCCTCGTGTCTCTAGTTCCTAGCTCCCCGGCTAGCTCCCTGTGTCTCCAGTTCCTAGCTCGCAGGCTAGCTCCCTGTGTCTCCAACTCCTGGCGTCCAGGCTAGCTCCATGTCCCCAGATCCTAGCTTCCAGGCTAGCTCCCTGTGTCTCCAGTCCCTAACTCCCAGGCTAGCTCCCTATGTCTCCAGTTCCAAACTCCCAGGCTAGCTCCCTGTGTCTCCAGTTCCTAGCTTCCAGGCTAGCTCCCTGTGTCTCCAGTTCCTAGCTCCCAGGCTAGCTCGCTATATCTCCAGCTCCTAGCTTCCAGGCTAGCTCAGTGTCCCCAGCTTCTAGCTTCCAGAATAGCTCCTTGTGTCTCCAGTTCCTAGCTCCCAGGATTGCTCCCTGTGTCTCCAGCTCCTAGCTTCCTGGCTAGCTCCTTGTCCCCAGCTCCTTGCTTCCAGTTTAGCTCCCTGTGTCTCCAGTTCCTAAGTTCCCAGGCTAGCTCCCTGTTTCTCCAGCTCCTAGCTTCCAGGCTAGCTCTCTGTCCCCAGCTCCTAGCTTCCAGGCTAGCTCCCTGTGTCTCCAGTTCCTAGCTCTCAGGCTAGCTCCTTGTGTCTCCAGTTCCTAGCTCCCAGGAAGGCTCCCTGTGTCTCCAGCTCCTAGCTTCCTGGCAAGCTCCTTGTCCCCAGCTCCTAGCTCCCAGGCTAGCTCCTTGTGTCTCTAGTTCCTAGCTCCCCGGCTAGCTCCCTGTGTCTCCAGTTCCTAGCTCGCAGGCTAGCTCCCTGTGTCTCCAGCTCCTAGCTTCCGGGCTAGCTCCATGTCCCCAGCTCCTAGCTTCCAGGCTAGCTCCCTGTGTCTCCAGTCCCTAACTCCCAGGCTAGCTCCCTGTGTCTCCAGTTCCAACTCCCAGGCTAGCTCCTGTGTCTCCAGTTCCTAGCTTCCAGGCTAGCTCCTGTGTCCCCAGTTCTAGCTTCCAGGCTAGCTCCTTGTGTCTCCAGTTCCTAGCTTCCAGGCTAGCTCCTTGTGTCTCCAGTTCCTAGCTCCCAGGCTAGCTCTCTGTGTCTCCAGTTCCTAGCTTCCAGGCTAGCTCCTGTGTCTCCAGTTCCTAGCTCCCAGGCTAGCTCCCTGTGTCTCCAGTTCCTAGCTTCCAGGCTAGCTCCTGTGTCTCCAGTTCCTAGCTCCCAGGCTAGCTCCTGTGTCTCCAGTTCCTAGCTCCCAGGCTAGCTCCCTGTGTCTCCAGTTCCTAGCTCCCAGGCTAGCTCCCTGTGTCTCCAGTCCTAGCTCCCAGGCTAGCTCCCTGTCTCCAGTTCCTAGCTTCCAGGCTAGCTCCTGTGTCTCCAGTTCCTAGCTTCCAGGCTAGCTCCTGTGTCTCTCCAGTTCCTAGCTCCCAGGCTAGCTCCCTGTGTCTCCAGTCCCTAGCTTCCAGGCTAGCTCCTTGTCTCCAGTTCCTAGCTCCAGGCTAGCTCCTGTGTCTCCAGTTCCTAGCTCCCAGGCTAGCTCCCTGTGTCTCCAGTTCCTAGCTCCAGGCTAGCTCCCTGTGTCTCCAGCTCCTAGCTCCCAGGCTAGCTCCATGTCCCCAGTTCCTAGCTTCCAGGCTAGCTCCCTGTGTCTCCAGTCCTAGCTTCCAGGCTAGCTCCCTGTGTCTCCAGTTCCTAGCTCCCAGGCTAGCTCCCTGTGTCTCCAGTTCCTAGCTTCCAGGCTAGCTCCCTGTGTCTCCAGTTCCTAGCTCCCAGGCTAGCTCGCTATGTCTCCAGCTCCTAGCTTCCAGGCTAGCTCAGTGTCCCCAGCTTCTAGCTTCCAGAATAGCTCCTTGTGTCTCCAGTTCCTAGCTCCCAGGATTGCTCCCTGTGTCTCCAGCTCCTAGCTTCCTGGCTAGCTCCTTGTCCCCAGCTCCTTGCTTCCAGTTTAGCTCCCTGTGTCTCCAGTTCCTAGTTCCCAGGCTAGCTCCCTGTTTCTCCAGCTCCTAGCTTCCAGGCTAGCTCTCTGTCCCCAGCTCCTAGCTTCCAGGCTAGCTCCCTGTGTCTCCAGTTCCTAGCTCTCAGGCTAGCTCCTTGTGTCTCCAGTTCCTAGCTCCCAGGAAGGCTCCCTGTGTCTCCAGCTCCTAGCTTCCTGGCAAGCTCCTTGTCCCCAGCTCCTAGCTCCCAGGCTAGCTCCTTGTGTCTCTAGTTCCTAGCTCCCCGGCTAGCTCCCTGTGTCTCCAGTTCCTAGCTCGCAGGCTAGCTCCCTGTGTCTCCAGCTTCCTAGCTTCCGGCTAGCTCCATGTCCCCAGCTCCTAGCTTCCAGGCTAGCTCCCTGTGTCTCCAGTCCCTAACTCCCAGGCTAGCTCCCTGTGTCTCCAGTTCCTAACTCCCAGGCTAGCTCCCTGTGTCTCCAGTTCCTAGCTTCCAGGCTAGCTCCCTGTGTCTCCAGTTCCTAGCTCCCAGGCTAGCTCCCTGTGTCTCCAGTTCCTAGCTCCCAGGCTAGCTCCCTGTGTCTCCAGTTCCTAGCTCCCAGGCTAGCTCCTGTGTCTCCAGTCCTAGCTTCCAGGCTAGCTCCTGTCCCCAGCTCCTAGCTTCCAGGCTAGCTCCCTGTGTCTCCAGTCTCCTAGCTTCCAGGCTAGCTCCCTGTGTCTCCAGTTCCTAGCTCCCAGGCTAGCTCCTGTGTCTCCATTTCCTAGCTCCCAGTCTAGCTCGCTATTCACAGGCTAGCTCGCTATGTCTCCAGCTCCTAGCTTCCAGGCTAGCTCCATGTGTCCCAGCTTCTAGCTTCCAGGCTAGCTCCTTGTGTCTCCAGTTCCTAGCTCCCAGGCTAGCTCCCTGTGTCTCCAGTTCCTAGCTCCCAGGCTAGCTCCCTGTGTCTCCAGTTCCTAGCTTCCAGGCTAGCTCCCTGTGTCTCCAGTTCCTAGCTCCCAGGCTAGCTCCCTGTCTCCAGTTCCTAGCTTCCAAGCTAGCCCCGTGTGTCCCAGCTCCTAGCTTCCAGGCTAGCTCCGTGTCTCTCCAGTTCCTAGCTCCCAGGCTAGCTCCCTGTGTCTCCAGTTCCTAGCTCCCAGGCTAGCTCCCTGTGTCTCCAATTCCTAGCTCCCAGGCTAGCTCACTATGTCTCCAGCTCCTAGCTTCCAGGCTAGCTCAGTGTCCCCAGCTTCTAGCTTCCAGAATAGCTCCTTGTGTCTCCAGTTCCTAGCTCCCAGGATTGCTCCCTGTGTCTCCAGCTCCTAGCTTCCTGGCTAGCTCCTTGTCCCCAGCTCCTTGCTTCCAGTTTAGCTCCCTGTGTCTCCAGTTCCAAGTTCCCAGGCTAGCTCCCTGTGTCTCCAGCTCCTAGCTTCCAGGCTAGCTCCATGTCCCCAGCTCCTAGCTTCCAGGCTAGCTCCCTGTGTCTCCAGTTCCTAGCTCTCAGGCTAGCTCCTTGTGTCTCCAGTTCCTAGCTCCCAGGAAGGCTCCCTGTGTCTCCAGCTCCTAGCTTCCTGGCTAGCTCCTTGTCCCCAGCTCCTAGCTCCCAGGCTAGCTCCTCGTGTCTCTGGTTCCTAGCTCCCCGGCTAGCTCCCTGTGTCTCCAGTTCCTAGCTCGCAGGCTAGCTCCCTGTGTCTCCAGCTCCTAGCTTCCAGGCTAGCTCCATGTCCCCAGCTCCTAGCTTCCAGGCTAGCTCCCTGTGTCTCCAGTCCCTAACTCCCAGGCTAGCTCCCTGTGTCTCCAGTTCCAACTCCCAGGCTAGCTCCCTGTGTCTCCAGTTCCAAGCTTCCAGGCTAGCTCCCTGTGTCTCCAGTTCCTAGCTCCCAGGCTAGCTCCCTATGTCTCCAGTTCCTAGCTCCCAGGCTAGCTCCTGTGTCTCCAGTTCCTAGCTCCCAGGCTAGCTCGCTATGTCTCCAGCTCCTAGCTTCCAGGCTAGCTCAGTGTCCCCAGCTTCTAGCTTCCAGAATAGCTCCTTGTGTCTCCAGTGCCTAGTTTCCAGGCTAGCTCCTTGTGTCTCCAGCTCCCAGCTTCCAGGCTAGCTCCCTGTGTCTCTATTTCCTAGTTTCCAGGCTAGCTCCTTGTGTTTCCAGTTCCTAGCTCCCAGGCTAGCTCACTGTGTCTCCAGTTCCTAGCTCCCAGGCTAGCTCCCTGTGTCTCCTGTTCCTAGCTCCCAGGCTAGCTCCCTGTGTCTCCAGTTCCAAGCTCCCAGGCTAGCTCCCTGTGTCTCCAGTTCCAAGCTTCCAGGCTAGCTCCCTGTGTCTCCAGTTCCTAGCTCCCAGGATAGCTCCCTGTCTCCAGTTCCTAGCTTCCAAGCTAGCCCCTGTGTCCCCAGTTCCTAGCTCCCAGGCTAGCTCCCTGTGTCTCCAGTTCCTAGCTCCAGGCTAGCTCCCTGTGTCTCCAGTTCCTAGCTCCCAGGCTAGCTCCTATGTCTCCAGCTCCTAGCTTCCAGGCTAGCTCAGTGTCCCCAGCTTCTAGCTTCCAGAATAGCTCCTTGTGTCTCCAGTTCCTAGCTCCCAGGATTGCTCCCTGTGTCTCCAGCTCCTAGCTTCCTGGCTAGCTCCTTGTCCCCAGCTCCTAGCTTCCAGTCTAGCTCCCTGTGTCTCCAGTTCCTAGTTCCCAGGCTAGCTCCCTGTGTCTCCAGCTCCTAGCTTCCAGGCTAGCTCCTGTCCCCAGCTCCTAGCTTCCAGGCTAGCTCCCTGTGTCTCCAGTTCCTAGCTCTCAGGCTAGCTCCTTGTGTCTCCAGTTCCTAGCTCCCAGGCTAGCTCCCTGTGTCTCCAGCTCCTAGCTTCCTGGCAAGCTCCTTGTCCCCAGCTCCTAGCTCCCAGGCTAGCTCCTGTGTCTCTAGTTCCTAGCTCCCAGGCTAGCTCCCTGTGTCTCCAGTTCCTAGCTCGCAGGCTAGCTCCTGTGTCTCCAGCTCCTAGCTTCCAGGCTAGCTCCATGTCCCCAGCTCCTAGCTTCCAGGCTAGCTCCCTGTGTCTCCAGTCCCTAACTCCCAGGCTAGCTCCCTGTGTCTCCAGTTCCAAACTCCCAGGCTAGCTCCCTGTGTCTCCAGTTCCAAGCTTCCAGGCTAGCTCCCTGTGTCTCCAGTTCCTAGCTCCCAGGCTAGCTCCCTATGTCTCCAGTTCCTAGCTCCCAGGCTAGCTCCTTGTGTCTCCATTTCCTAGCTCCCAGGCTAGCTCGCTATATCTCCAGCTCCTAGCTTCCAGGCTAGCTCAGTGTCCCCAGCTTCTAGCTTCCAGAATAGTTCCTTGTGTCTCCAGTTCCTAGTTTCCAGGCTAGCTCCTTGTGTCTCCAGCTCCCAGCTCCCAGGCTAGCTCTCTGTGTCTCCAGTTCCAAGCTTCCAGCCTAGCTCTCTGTGTCTCCAGTTCCTAGCTCCCAGGCTAACTCCCTGTGTCTCCATTTCCTAGCTCCCAGGCTAGCCTGCTATGTCTCCAGTTCCTAGCTCCCAGGCTAGCTTCCTGTGTCTCCATTTCCTAGCTCCCAGGCTAGCTCCCTCTGTCTCCAGTTCCTAGCTCCCAGGCTAGCTCCCTGTGTCTCCAGTGCCTAGCTCCCAGGCTAGCTCCCTGTGTCTCCAGTTCCTAGCTTCCAGGCTAGCTCCTGTGTGTCCCCAGTTCCTAGCTTCCAGGCTAGCTCCTGTGTCTCCAGTTCCTAGCTCCCAGGCTAGCTCCCTGTGTCTCCAGCTCCTAGCTTCCTGGCTAGCTCCTTGTCCCCAGCTCCTAGCTCTCAGGCTAGCTCCTCGTGTCTCTAGTTCCTAGCTCCCAGGCTAGCTCCCTGTGTCTCCAGTTCCTAGCTCGCAGGCTAGCTCCCTGTGTCTCCAGCTCCTAGCTTCCAGGCTAGCTCCATGTCCCCAGTTCCTAGCTTCCAGGCTAGCTCCCTGTGTCTCCAGTTCCTAGCTCCCAGGCTAGCTCCCTATGTCTCCAGTTCCTAGCTCCCAGGCTAGCTCCCTGTGTCTCCAGTTCCAAGCTTCCAGGCTAGCTCCCTGTGTCTCCAGTTCCTAGCTCCCAGGCTAGCTCGCTATGTCTCCAGCTCCTAGCTTCCAGGCTAGCTCAGTGTCCCCAGCTTCTAGCTTCCAGAATAGCTCCTTGTGTCTCCAGTTCCTAGCTCCCAGGATTGCTCCCTGTGTCTCCAGCTCCTAGCTTCCTGGCTAGCTCCTTGTCCCCAGCTCCTTGCTTCCAGTTTAGCTCCCTGTGTCTCCAGTTCCAAGTTCCCAGGCTAGCTCCCTGTTTCTCCAGCTCCTAGCTTCCAGGCTAGCTCTCTGTCCCCAGCTCCTAGCTTCCAGGCTAGCTCCCTGTGTCTCCAGTTCCTAGCTCTCAGGCTAGCTCCTTGTGTCTCCAGTTCCTAGCTCCCAGGAAGGCTCCCTGTGTCTCCAGCTCCTAGCTTCCTGGCAAGCTCCTTGTCCCCAGCTCCTAGCTCCCAGGCTAGCTCCTTGTGTCTCTAGTTCCTAGCTCCCCGGCTAGCTCCCTGTGTCTCCAGTTCCTAGCTCGCAGGCTAGCTCCCTGTGTCTCCAGCTCCTAGCTTCCGGCTAGCTCCATGTCCCCAGCTCCTAGCTTCCAGGCTAGCTCCCTGTGTCTCCAGTCCCTAACTCCCAGGCTAGCTCCCTGTGTCTCCAGTTCCAAACTCCCAGGCTAGCTCCCTGTGTCTCCAGTTCCAAGCTTTCAGGCTAGCTCCCTGTGTCTCTAGTTCCTAGCTCCCAGGCTAGCTCCCTATGTCTCCAGTTCCTAGCTCCCAGGCTAGCTCCTTGTGTCTCCATTTCCTAGCTCCCAGGCTAGCTCGCTATATCTCCAGCTCCTAGCTTCCAGGCTAGCTCAGTGTCCCCAGCTTCTAGCTTCCAGAATAGTTCCTTGTGTCTCCAGTTCCTAGTTTCCAGGCTAGCTCCTTGTGTCTCCAGCTCCCAGCTCCCAGGCTAGCTCTCTGTGTCTCCAGTTCCTAGCTTCCAGCCTAGCTCTCTGTGTCTCCAGTTCCTAGCTCCCAGGCTAGCTCCCTGTGTCTCCATTTCCTAGCTCCCAGGCTAGCCTGCTATGTCTCCAGTTCCTAGCGCCCAGGCTAGCTTCCTGTGTCTCCATTTCCTAGCTTCCAGGCTAGCTCCTTGTTTCTCCAGTTCCTAGCTCCCAGGCTAGCTCCCTGTGTCTCCAGTTGCTAGTTCCCAGGCTAGCTCCTTCTGTCTCCTGTTCCTAGCTCCCAGGCTAGCTCCCTGTGTCTCCGGTTCCAAGCTCCCAGGCTAGCTCCTGTGTCTCCAGTTCCAAGCTTCCAGGCTAGCTCCCTGTGTCTCCAGTTCCTAGCTCCCAGGCTAGCTCCTGTCTCCAGTTCCTAGCTTCCAGCTAGCCCCGTGTGTCCCAGATCCTAGCTTCCAGGCTAGCTCCTGTGTCTCTCCAGTTCCTAGCTCCCAGGCTAGCTCCCTGTGTCTCCAGTTCCTAGCTCCCAGGCTAGCTCCCTGTGTCTCCAGTTCCTAGCTCCCAGGCTAGCTCCTATGTCTCCAGCTCCTAGCTTCCAGGCTAGCTCCTGTGTCCCCAGCTCCTAGCTCCAGGCTAGCTCCCTGTGTCTCCAGTTCCTAGCTCCCAGGCTAGCTCCCTGTGTCTCCAGTCCTAGCTCCCAGGCTAGCTCCCTGTCTCCAGTTCCTAGCTTCCAGCTAGCTCCTTGTGTCTCCAGTTCCTAGCTTCCAGGCTAGCTCCTGTGTCTCCAGTTCCTAGCTCCCAGGATAGCTCCCTGTGTCTCCAGCTCCTAGCTTCCTGGCTAGCTCCTTGTCCCCAGCTCCTAGCTCCAGGCTAGCTCCTGTGTCTCTAGTTCCTAGCTCCCAGGCTAGCTCCCTGTGTCTCCAGTTCCTAGCTCGCAGGCTAGCTCCCTGTGTCTCCAGCTCCTAGCTTCCAGGCTAGCTCCATGTCCCCAGCTCCTAGCTTCCAGGCTAGCTCCCTGTGTCTCCAGTCCTAGCTCCCAGGCTAGCTCCCTGTGTCTCCAGTTCCAAGCTCCCAGGCTAGCTCCTGTGTCTCCAGTTCCTAGCTTCCAGGCTAGCTCCTGTGTCTCCAGTTCCTAGCTTCCAGGCTAGCTCCCTGTGTCTCCAGTTCCTAGCTTCCAGGCTAGCTCCCTGTGTCTCCAGTTCCTAGCTCCCAGGCTAGCTCCCTGTGTCTCCAGTTCCTAGCTTCCAGGCTAGCTCCCTGTGTCTCCAGTTCCTAGCTCCCAGGCTAGCTCCCTGTCTCCAGTTCCTAGCTTCCAGCTAGCTCCTGTGTCCCCAGCTCCTAGCTTCCAGGCTAGCTCCTGTGTCTCCAGCTCCTAGCTTCCGGCTAGCTCCTTGTCCCCAGTTCCTAGCTTCCAGTCTAGCTCCCTGTGTCTCCAGCTCCTAGCTTCCTGGCTAGCTCCTGTGTCCCAGCTCCTAGCTTCCAGGCTAGCTCCTGTGTCTCCAGCTCCTAGCTTCCAGGCTAGCTCCCTGTGTCTCCAGTTCCTAGCTCCCAGGCTAGCTCCCTGTGTCTCCAGTTCCTAGCTCCCAGGCTAGCTCCCTGTGTCTCCAGTTCCTAGCTCCCAGGCTAGCTCCCTGTGTCTCCAGTTCCTAGCTTCCAGGCTAGCTCCCTGTGTCTCCAGCTCCTAGCTTCCAGGCTAGCTCCTGTGTCTCCAGTTCCTAGCTTCCAGGCTAGCTCCTGTGTCTCCAGTTCCTAGCTCCCAGGCTAGCTCGCTATGTCTCCAGCTCCTAGCTTCCAGGCTAGCTCAGTGTCCCCAGCTTCTAGCTTCCAGGCTAGCTCCTTGTGTCTCCAGTTCCTAGCTCCCAGGCTAGCTCCCTGTGTCTCCAGTTCCTAGCTCCCAGGCTAGCTCCCTGTGTCTCCAGTTCCTAGCTTCCAGGCTAGCTCCCTGTGTCTCCAGTTCCTAGCTCCCAGGCTAGCTCCCTGTGTCTCCAGTTCCTGCTCCAGTCTAGCTCGCTATCCAGGCTAGCTCCTTGTCTCCAGCTCCTAGCTTCCAGGCTAGCTCCGTGTCCCCAGCTTCTAGCTTCCAGCTAGCTCCTTGTGTCTCCAGTTCCTAGCTTCCAGGCTAGCTCCCTGTGTCTCCAGTTCCAAGCTCCCAGGCTAGCTCCCTGTGTCTCCAGTTCCTAGCTTCCAGGCTAGCTCCCTGTGTCTCCAGTTCCTAGCTCCCAGGCTAGCTCCCTGTCTCCAGTTCCTAGCTTCCAAGCTAGCCCCGTGTGTCCCCAGCTCCTAGCTTCCAGGCTAGCTCCTGTGTCTCCAGTTCCTAGCTCCCAGGCTAGCTCCCTGTGTCTCCAGTTCCTAGCTCCCAGGCTAGCTCCCTGTGTCTCCAGTTCCTAGCTCCCAGGCTAGCTCCTTGTCTCCAGCTCCTAGCTTCCAGGCTAGCTCCTGTGTCCCCAGCTTCTAGCTTCCAGACTAGCTCCTTGTGTCTCCAGTTCCTAGCTCCCAGGATTGCTCCCTGTGTCTCCAGCTCCTAGCTTCCTGGCTAGCTCCTTGTCCCCAGCTCCTTGCTTCCAGTCTAGCTCCCTGTGTCTCCAGTTCCAGTTCCCAGGCTAGCTCCCTGTGTCTCCAGCTCCTAGCTTCCAGGCTAGCTCCATGTCCCCAGCTCCTAGCTTCCAGGCTAGCTCCCTGTGTCTCCAGTTCCTAGCTCTCAGGCTAGCTCCTTGTGTCTCCAGTTCCTAGCTCCCAGGATAGCTCCCTGTGTCTCCAGCTCCTAGCTTCCAGGCTAGCTCCTTGTCCCCAGCTCCTAGCTCCCAGGCTAGCTCCTCGTGTCTCTAGTTCCTAGCTCCCCGGCTAGCTCCCTGTGTCTCCAGTTCCTAGCTCGCAGGCTAGCTCCCTGTGTCTCCAGCTCCTAGCTTCCAGGCTAGCTCCATGTCCCCAGCTCCTAGCTTCCAGGCTAGCTCCCTGTGTCTCCAGTCCCTAACTCCCAGGCTAGCTCCCTGTGTCTCCAGTTCCAAACTCCCAGGCTAGCTCCCTGTGTCTCCAGTTCCAAGCTTCCAGGCTAGTTCCCTGTGTCTCCAGTTCCTAGCTCCCAGGCTAGCTCCCTATGTCTCCAGTTCCTAGCTCCCAGGCTAGCTCCTTGTGTCTCCAGTTCCTAGCTCCCAGGCTAGCTTGCTATATCTCCAGCTCCTAGCTTCCAGGCTAGCTCAGTGTCCCCAGCTTCTAGCTTCCAGAATAGTTCCTTGTGTCGCCAGTGCCTAGTTTCCAGGCTAGCTCCTTGTGTCTCCAGCTCCCAGCTTCCAGGCTAGCTCCCTGTGTCTATATTTCCTAGTTTCCAGGCTAGCTCCTTGTGTTTCCAGTTCCTAGCTCCCAGGCTAGCTCACTGTGTCTCCAGTTGCTAGCTCCCAGGCTAGCTCCCTGTGTCTCCTGTTCCTAGCTCCCAGGCTAGCTCCCTGTGTGTCCGGTTCCAAGCTCCCAGGCTAGCTCCCTGTGTCTCCAGTTCCAAGCTTCCAGGCTAGCTCCCTGTGTCTCCAGTTCCTAGCTCCCAGAATAGCTCCCTGTCTCCAGTTCCTAGCTTCCAAGCTAGCCATGTTTGTCCCCAGCTGCTAGCTTCCAGCCTAGCTCTGTGCGTCTCCAGCTCCTTGCTTCCTGGCTAGCTCCTTGTCCCCAGTCCTAGCTTCCAGTCTAGCTCCCTGTGTCTCCAGCTCCTAGCGTCCTGGCTAGCTCCTTGTCCCCAGCTCCTAGCTTCCTGGCTAGCTCCTTGCCCCCAGCTCCTAGCTTCCAGGCTAGCTCCCTGTGTCTCCAGTTCCTAGTTCCCAGGCTAGCTCCCTGTGTCTCCTGTTCCTAGCTCCCAGGCTAGCTCCCTGTCTCCAGTTCCTAGCTTCCAAGCTAGCCCGTGTGTCCCCAGCTCCTAGCTTCCAGCTAGCTCCGTGTCTCCAGCTCCTAGCTTCCTGGCTAGCTCCTTGTCCCCAGCTCCTAGCTTCCTGGCTAGCTCCTTGTCCCCAGCTCCTAGCTTCCAGGCTAGCTCCCTGTGTCTCCAGTTCCTAGTTCCCAGGCTAGCTCCTTGTGTCTCCAGTTCCTAGTTTCCAGGCTAGCTCCTTGTGTCTCCAGCTCCTAGCTTCAAGGCTAGCTCCCTGTTTCTCCAGTTCCTAGCTCCCAGGCTAGATCCCAGTGTCTCCATTTCCTCGCTCCGAGTCTAGCTCGCTATTCACAGGCTAGCTGGCTATGTCTCCAGCTCCTAGCTTCCAGGCTAGCTCAGTGTCCCCAGCTTCTAGCTTCCAGAATAGCCCCTTGTGTCTCCAGTTCCTAGTTTCCAGGCTAGCTCCTTGTGTCTCCAGCTCCCAGCTTCCAGGCTAGCTCCCTGTGTCTCCAGTTCCTTGTTTCCAGGCTAGCTCCTTGTCTCCAGCTCCTAGCTCCCAGGCTAGCTCCTCGTGTCTCTAGTTCCTAGCTCCCAGGCTAGCTCCCTGTGTCTCCAGTTCCTAGCTCGCAGGCTAGCTCCCTGTGTCTCCAGCTCCTAGCTTCCAGGCTAGCTCCATGTCCCCAGCTCCTAGCTTCCAGGCTAGCTCCCTGTGTCTCCAGTTCCTAACTCCCAGGCTAGCTCCCTGTGTCTCCAGTTCCAAGCTCCCAGGCTAGCTCCCTGTGTCTCCAGTTCCAAGCTTCCAGGCTAGCTCCCTGTGTCTCCAGTTCCTAGCTCCCAGGCTAGCTCCCTGTGTCTCCAGTTCCTAGCTTCCAGGCTAGCTCCTTGTGTCTCCAGTTCCTAGCTCCCAGGCTAGCTCCTGTGTCTCCAGTTCCTAGCTTCCAGGCTAGCTCCCTGTGTCTCCAGTTCCTAGCTCCAGGCTAGCTCCCTGTGTCTCCAGTTCCAAGCTCCCAGGCTAGCTCCCTGTGTCTCCAGTTCCAAGCTTCCAGGCTAGCTCCCTGTGTCTCCAGTTCCTAGCTCCCAGATAGCTCCCTGTCTCCAGTTCCTAGCTTCCAAGCTAGCCATGTTTGTCCCCAGCTGCTAGCTTCCAGCCTAGCTCTGTGCGTCTCCAGCTCCTTGCTTCCTGGCTAGCTCCTTGTCCCCAGTCCTAGCTTCCAGTCTAGCTCCCTGTGTCTCCAGCTCCTAGCGTCCTGGCTAGCTCCTTGTCCCCAGCTCCTAGCTTCCTGGCTAGCTCCTTGCCCCCAGCTCCTAGCTTCCAGGCTAGCTCCCTGTGTCTCCAGTTCCTAGTTCCCAGGCTAGCTCCCTGTGTCTCCTGTTCCTAGCTCCCAGGCTAGCTCCCTGTCTCCAGTTCCTAGCTTCCAAGCTAGCCCCGTGTGTCCCCAGCTCCTAGCTTCCAGCCTAGCTCCGTGCGTCTCCAGCTCCTAGCTTCCTGGCTAGCTCCTTGTCCCCAGCTCCTAGCTTCCTGGCTAGCTCCTTGTCCCCAGCTCCTAGCTTCCAGGCTAGCTCCCTGTGTCTCCAGTTCCTAGTTCCCAGGCTAGCTCCTTGTGTCTCCAGTTCCTAGTTTCCAGGCTAGCTCCTTGTGTCTCCAGCTCCTAGCTTCAAGGCTAGCTCCCTGTTTCTCCAGTTCCTAGCTCCCAGGCTAGATCCCAGTGTCTCCATTTCCTCGCTCCGAGTCTAGCTCGCTATTCACAGGCTAGCTGGCTATGTCTCCAGCTCCTAGCTTCCAGGCTAGCTCAGTGTCCCCAGCTTCTAGCTTCCAGAATAGCCCCTTGTGTCTCCAGTTCCTAGTTTCCAGGCTAGCTCCTTGTGTCTCCAGCTCCCAGCTTCCAGGCTAGCTCCCTGTGTCTCCAGTTCCTTGTTTCCAGGCTAGCTCCTTGTCCCCAGCTCCTAGCTCCCAGGCTAGCTCCTCGTGTCTCTAGTTCCTAGCTCCCCGGCTAGCTCCCTGTGTCTCCAGTTCCTAGCTCGCAGGCTAGCTCCCTGTGTCTCCAGCTCCTAGCTTCCAGGCTAGCTCCATGTCCCCAGCTCCTAGCTTCCAGGCTAGCTCCCTGTGTCTCCAGTCCTAGCTCCCAGGCTAGCTCCCTGTGTCTCCAGCTCCAGCTTCCAGGCTAGCTCCCTGTGTCTCCAGTTCCTAGCTTCCAGGCTAGCTCCTGTGTCTCCAGTTCCTAGCTCCCAGGCTAGCTCCCTGTGTCTCCAGTTCCTAGCTCCCAGGCTAGCTCCCTGTGTCTCCAGTTCCTAGCTCCCAGGCTAGCTCCCTGTGTCTCCAGTTCCTAGCTCCCAGGCTAGCTCCCTGTGTCTCCAGTTCCTAGCTTCCAGGCTAGCTCCCTGTGTCTCCAGTTCCTAGCTCCCAGGCTAGCTCCCTGTCTCCAGTTCCTAGCTTCCAGGCTAGCTCCCTGTGTCTCCAGCTCCTAGCTTCCAGGCTAGCTCCTGTGTCTCCAGTTCCTAGCTCCCAGGCTAGCTCCCTGTGTCTCCAGTTCCTAGCTCCCAGGCTAGCTCCCTGTGTCTCCAGTTCCTAGCTCCCAGGCTAGCTCCTATGTCTCCAGCTCCTAGCTTCCAGGCTAGCTCAGTGTCCCCAGCTTCTAGCTTCCAGACTAGCTCCTTGTGTCTCCAGTTCCTAGCTCCCAGGCTAGCTCCCTGTGTCTCCAGCTCCTAGCTTCCAGGCTAGCTCCTTGTCCCCAGCTCCTAGCTTCCAGTCTAGCTCCCTGTGTCTCCAGTTCCAAGTTCCCAGGCTAGCTCCCTGTGTCTCCAGCTCCTAGCTTCCAGGCTAGCTCCTGTGTCTCCAGCTCCTAGCTTCCAGGCTAGCTCCCTGTGTCTCCAGTTCCTAGCTTCCAGGCTAGCTCCTTGTGTCTCCAGTTCCTAGCTTCCAGGCTAGCTCCCTGTGTCTCCAGCTCCTAGCTTCCAGGCTAGCTCCTTGTCCCCAGCTCCTAGCTCCCAGGCTAGCTCCTCGTGTCTCTGGTTCCTAGCTCCCAGGCTAGCTCCCTGTGTCTCCAGTTCCTAGCTCGCAGGCTAGCTCCCTGTGTCTCCAGCTCCTAGCTTCCAGGCTAGCTCCATGTCCCCAGCTCCTAGCTTCCAGGCTAGCTCCCTGTGTCTCCAGTTCCTAGCTCCCAGGCTAGCTCCCTGTGTCTCCAGTTCCTAGCTCCCAGGCTAGCCCCTGTGTCTCCAGTTCCAAGCTTCCAGGCTAGTTCCCTGTGTCTCCAGTTCCTAGCTCCCAGGCTAGCTCCCTATGTCTCCAGTTCCTAGCTCCCAGGCTAGCTCCTTGTGTCTCCAGTTCCTAGCTCCCAGGCTAGCTTGCTATATCTCCAGCTCCTAGCTTCCAGGCTAGCTCAGTGTCCCCAGCTTCTAGCTTCCAGAATAGTTCCTTGTGTCGCCAGTGCCTAGTTTCCAGGCTAGCTCCTTGTGTCTCCAGCTCCCAGCTTCCAGGCTAGCTCCCTGTGTCTATATTTCCTAGTTTCCAGGCTAGCTCCTTGTGTTTCCAGTTCCTAGCTCCCAGGCTAGCTCACTGTGTCTCCAGTTGCTAGCTCCCAGGCTAGCTCCCTGTGTCTCCTGTTCCTAGCTCCCAGGCTAGCTCCCTGTGTGTCCGGTTCCAAGCTCCCAGGCTAGCTCCCTGTGTCTCCAGTTCCAAGCTTCCAGGCTAGCTCCCTGTGTCTCCAGTTCCTAGCTCCCAGAATAGCTCCCTGTCTCCAGTTCCTAGCTTCCAAGCTAGCCATGTTTGTCCCCAGCTGCTAGCTTCCAGCCTAGCTCTGTGCGTCTCCAGCTCCTTGCTTCCTGGCTAGCTCCTTGTCCCCAGGTCCTAGCTTCCAGTCTAGCTCCCTGTGTCTCCAGCTCCTAGCGTCCTGGCTAGCTCCTTGTCCCCAGCTCCTAGCTTCCTGGCTAGCTCCTTGCCCCCAGCTCCTAGCTTCCAGGCTAGCTCCCTGTGTCTCCAGTTCCTAGTTCCCAGGCTAGCTCCCTGTGTCTCCTGTTCCTAGCTCCCAGGCTAGCTCCCTGTCTCCAGTTCCTAGCTTCCAAGCTAGCCCCGTGTGTCCCCAGCTCCTAGCTTCCAGCCTAGCTCCGTGCGTCTCCAGCTCCTAGCTTCCTGGCTAGCTCCTTGTCCCCAGCTCCTAGCTTCCTGGCTAGCTCCTTGTCCCCAGCTCCTAGCTTCCAGGCTAGCTCCCTGTGTCTCCAGTTCCTAGTTCCCAGGCTAGCTCCTTGTGTCTCCAGTTCCTAGTTTCCAGGCTAGCTCCTTGTGTCTCCAGCTCCTAGCTTCAAGGCTAGCTCCCTGTTTCTCCAGTTCCTAGCTCCCAGGCTAGATCCCAGTGTCTCCATTTCCTCGCTCCGAGTCTAGCTCGCTATTCACAGGCTAGCTGGCTATGTCTCCAGCTCCTAGCTTCCAGGCTAGCTCAGTGTCCCCAGCTTCTAGCTTCCAGAATAGCCCCTTGTGTCTCCAGTTCCTAGTTTCCAGGCTAGCTCCTTGTGTCTCCAGCTCCCAGCTTCCAGGCTAGCTCCCTGTGTCTCCAGTTCCTTGTTTCCAGGCTAGCTCCTTGTCCCCAGCTCCTAGCTCCCAGGCTAGCTCCTCGTGTCTCTGGTTCCTAGCTCCCAGGCTAGCTCCCTGTGTCTCCAGTTCCTAGCTCCAGGCTAGCTCCCTGTGTCTCCAGCTCCTAGCTTCCAGGCTAGCTCCATGTCCCCAGCTCCTAGCTTCCAGGCTAGCTCCCTGTGTCTCCAGTCCTAACTCCCAGGCTAGCTCCCTGTGTCTCCAGTTCCTAGCTCCCAGGCTAGCTCCCTGTGTCTCCAGTTCCTAGCTTCCAGGCTAGCTCCTGTGTCTCCAGTTCCTAGCTCCCAGGCTAGCTCGCTATATCTCCAGCTCCTAGCTTCCAGGCTAGCTCAGTGTCCCCAGCTTCTAGCTTCCAGAATAGTTCCTTGTGTCTCCAGTTCCTAGTTTCCAGGCTAGCTCCTTGTGTCTCCAGCTCCCAGCTTCCAGGCTAGCTCCCTGTGTCTCATTTCCTAGTTTCCAGGCTAGCTCCTTGTGTTTCCAGTTCCTAGCTCCAGGCTAGCTCACTGTGTCTCCAGTTGCTAGCTCCCAGGCTAGCTCCCTGTGTCTCCAGTTCCTAGCTCCCAGGCTAGCTCCTTGTGTCTCCAGTTCCTAGCTCCCAGGCTAGCTTGCTATATCTCCAGCTCCTAGCTTCCAGGCTAGCTCAGTGTCCCCAGCTTCTAGCTTCCAGAATAGTTCCTTGTGTCGCCAGTGCCTAGTTTCCAGGCTAGCTCCTTGTGTCTCCAGCTCCCAGCTTCCAGGCTAGCTCCCTGTGTCTCCATTTCCTAGTTTCCAGGCTAGCTCCTTGTGTTTCCAGTTCCTAGCTCCCAGGCTAGCTCACTGTGTCTCCAGTTGCTAGCTCCCAGGCTAGCTCCCTGTGTCTCCTGTTCCTAGCTCCCAGGCTAGCTCCCTGTGTGTCCGGTTCCAAGCTCCCAGGCTAGCTCCCTGTGTCTCCAGTTCCAAGCTTCCAGGCTAGCTCCCTGTGTCTCCAGTTCCTAGCTCCCAGAATAGCTCCCTGTCTCCAGTTCCTAGCTTCCAAGCTAGCCATGTTTGTCCCCAGCTGCTAGCTTCCAGCCTAGCTCTGTGCGTCTCCAGCTCCTTGCTTCCTGGCTAGCTCCTTGTCCCCAGGTCCTAGCTTCCAGTCTAGCTCCCTGTGTCTCCAGCTCCTAGCGTCCTGGCTAGCTCCTTGTCCCCAGCTCCTAGCTTCCTGGCTAGCTCCTTGCCCCCAGCTCCTAGCTTCCAGGCTAGCTCCCTGTGTCTCCAGTTCCTAGTTCCCAGGCTAGCTCCCTGTGTCTCCTGTTCCTAGCTCCCAGGCTAGCTCCCTGTCTCCAGTTCCTAGCTTCCAAGCTAGCCCCGTGTGTCCCCAGCTCCTAGCTTCCAGCCTAGCTCCGTGCGTCTCCAGCTCCTAGCTTCCTGGCTAGCTCCTTGTCCCCAGCTCCTAGCTTCCTGGCTAGCTCCTTGTCCCCAGCTCCTAGCTTCCAGGCTAGCTCCCTGTGTCTCCAGTTCCTAGTTCCCAGGCTAGCTCCTTGTGTCTCCAGTTCCTAGTTTCCAGGCTAGCTCCTTGTGTCTCCAGCTCCTAGCTTCAAGGCTAGCTCCCTGTTTCTCCAGTTCCTAGCTCCCAGGCTAGATCCCAGTGTCTCCATTTCCTCGCTCCGAGTCTAGCTCGCTATTCACAGGCTAGCTGGCTATGTCTCCAGCTCCTAGCTTCCAGGCTAGCTCAGTGTCCCCAGCTTCTAGCTTCCAGAATAGCCCCTTGTGTCTCCAGTTCCTAGTTTCCAGGCTAGCTCCTTGTGTCTCCAGCTCCCAGCTTCCAGGCTAGCTCCCTGTGTCTCCAGTTCCTTGTTTCCAGGCTAGCTCCTTGTCCCCAGCTCCTAGCTCCCAGGCTAGCTCCTCGTGTCTCTGGTTCCTAGCTCCCCGGCAAGCTCCCTGTGTCTCCAGTTCCTAGCTCGCAGGCTAGCTCCCTGTGTCTCCAGCTCCTAGCTTCCAGGCTAGCTCCATGTCCCCAGCTCCTAGCTTCCAGGCTAGCTCCCTGTGTCTCCAGTCCCTAACTCCCAGGCTAGCTCCCTGTGTCTCCAGTTCCAAACTCCCAGGCTAGCCCCTGTGTCTCCAGTTCCAAGCTTCCAGGCTAGCTCCTTGTGTCTCCAGCTCCTAGCTTCCAGGCTAGCTCAGTGTCCCCAGCTTCTAGCTTCCAGAATAGTTCCTTGTGTCGCCAGTGCCTAGTTTCCAGGCTAGCTCCTTGTGTCTCCAGCTCCCAGCTTCCAGGCTAGCTCCCTGTGTCTATATTTCCTAGTTTCCAGGCTAGCTCCTTGTGTTTCCAGTTCCTAGCTCCCAGGCTAGCTCACTGTGTCTCCATGTTCCTAGCTCCCAGGCTAGCTCCCTGTGTGTCTGGTTCCAAGCTCCCAGGCTAGCTCCCTGTGTCTCCAGTTCCAAGCTTCCAGGCTAGCTCCCTGTGTCTCCAGTTCCTAGCTCCCAGAATAGCTCCCTGTCTCCAGTTCCTAGCTTCCAAGCTAGCCATGTTTGTCCCCAGCTGCTAGCTTCCAGCCTAGCTCTGTGCGTCTCCAGCTCCTTGCTTCCTGGCTAGCTCCTTGTCCCCAGATCCTAGCTTCCAGTCTAGCTCCCTGTGTCTCCAGCTCCTAGCGTCCTGGCTAGCTCCTTGTCCCCAGCTCCTAGCTTCCTGGCTAGCTCCTTGCCCCCAGCTCCTAGCTTCCAGGCTAGCTCCCTGTGTCTCCAGTTCCTAGTTCCCAGGCTAGCTCCCTGTGTCTCCTGTTCCTAGCTCCCAGGCTAGCTCCCTGTCTCCAGTTCCTAGCTTCCAAGCTAGCCCCGTGTGTCCCCAGCTCCTAGCTTCCAGCCTAGCTCCGTGCGTCTCCAGCTCCTAGCTTCCTGGCTAGCTCCTTGTCCCCAGCTCCTAGCTTCCTGGCTAGCTCCTTGTCCCCAGCTCCTAGCTTCCAGGCTAGCTCCCTGTGTCTCCAGTTCCTAGTTCCCAGGCTAGCTCCTTGTGTCTCCAGTTCCTAGTTTCCAGGCTAGCTCCTTGTGTCTCCAGCTCCTAGCTTCAAGGCTAGCTCCCTGTTTCTCCAGTTCCTAGCTCCCAGGCTAGATCCCAGTGTCTCCATTTCCTCGCTCCGAGTCTAGCTCGCTATTCACAGGCTAGCTGGCTATGTCTCCAGCTCCTAGCTTCCAGGCTAGCTCAGTGTCCCCAGCTTCTAGCTTCCAGAATAGCCCCTTGTGTCTCCAGTTCCTAGTTTCCAGGCTAGCTCCTTGTGTCTCCAGCTCCCAGCTTCCAGGCTAGCTCCCTGTGTCTCCAGTTCCTTGTTTCCAGGCTAGCTCATTGTGTCTCCAGCTCTTAGCTCCCAGGCTAGCTCCCCATGTCTCTAGTTCCTAGTTCCCAGGCTATCTCCCTGTGTCTCCAGTTCCTATCTCCCAGGCTAGCTCCCTGTGTCTCCAGTTCCCAGCTCCCAGTGTCTCAAGTTCCTAGCTCCCAGGCTAGCTCCCTGTGTCTCCTGTTCCTAGCTCCCAGGCTAGCTCCCTGTGTCTCCAGTTCCGAGCTCCCAGTGTCTCCAGTTCCTAGCTCCACGTGTCTCCAGATCCTTGCTCCCAGGCTAGCTCCCTGTGTCTCCTGTTCCTAGCTCCCAGGCTAGCTCCCTGTGTCTCCAGATCCTAGCTTCCAGAGCTAGCTCCTCGTGTCTCCGGTTCCTAGCTCCCAGGCTAGCTCCCTGTGTCTCCGGTTCCTAGCTCCCAGGCTAGCCTCCCGTGTCTCCAGTCCCTAACTCCCAGGCTAGCTCCCTATGTCTCCAGTTCCTAGCTCCCAGGCTAGCTCCGTGTCCCCAGTTCTTAGTTTCCAGGCTAGCTCCCTGTGTCTCCAGTTTACTATTTCCCAGGCTTGCTCCCTGTCTCCAGGTCCTACCTCCAAGGCTAGCTCCCTGTGTCTCCAGTTCCTAGCTCCCAGGCTAGCTCCCTGTGTCTCCAGTTTCTAGCTCCCAGGCTAGCTCCCTGTGTCTCCAATTCCTAGCTCCCAGGCTAGCTCGCTATGTCTCCAGCTCCTAGCTTCCAGGCTAGCTCAGTGTCCCCAGCTTCTAGCTTCCAGAATAGCTCCTTGTTTCTCCAGTTCCCAGTTTCCAGGCTAGCTCCTTGTGTCTCCAGCTCCCAGCTTCCAGACTAGCTCCCTGTGTCTCCATTTCCTCGTTTCCAGGCTAGCTCCTTGTGTCTCCAGTTACTAGCTCCCAGACTAGCTCCCTGTGTCTCCAGTTGCTAGCTCCCAGGCTAGCTCCCTGTGTCTCCTGTTCCTAGCTCCCAGGCTAGCTCCTTGTGTCTCCGGTTCCAAGCTCCAAGGCTAGCTCCCTGTGTCTCCAGTTCCAAGCTTCCAGGCTATCTCCCTGTGTCTCCAGTTCCTAGCTCCCAGGCTAGCTCCCTGTCTCCAGTTCCTAGCTTCCAAGCTAGCTCCGTGTGTCCCCAGCTCCTAGCTTCCAGGCTAGCTCCGTGTGTCTCCAGTTCCTAGCTCCCAGGCTAGCTCCCTGTGTGTCCAGTTCCTAGCTCCCAGGCTAGCTCCCTCTGTCTCCAATTCCTAGCTCCCAGGCTAGCTCGCTATGTCTCCAGCTCCTAGCTTCCAGGCAAGCTCCCTGTGTCTTCAGTTCCAAGCTCCCAGGCTAGCTCCCTGTGTCTCCAGTTCCAAGCTCCCAGGCTAGCTCCCTGTGTCTCCAGTTCCAAGCTTCCAGGCAAGCTCCCTGTGTCTCCAGTTCCTAGCTCCCAGGCTAGCTCCCTGTCTCCAGTTCCTAACTTCCAAGCTAGCCCTGTGTGTCCCCAGCTCCTAGCTCCCAGGCTAGCTCGCTATGTCTCCAGTTCCTAGCTCTCAGGCTAGCTCCCTGTGTATCCAGTTCCTAGCTCCCAGGCTAGCTCCCTGTGTCTCCAATTCCTAGCTCCCAGGCTAGCTCACTATGTCTCCAGCTCCTAGCTTCCAGGCTAGCTCAGTGTCCCCAGCTTCTAGCTTCCAGAATAGCTCCTTGTGTATCCAGTTCCTAGCTCCCAGGATAGCTCCCTGTGTCTCCAGTTCCTAGCTTCCTGGCTAGCTCCTTGTCCCCAGCTCCTAGCTCCCAGAGTAGGTTCTAGTGTCTCTGGTTCCTGGCTCCCAGGCTAGCTCCCTGTCTCCATATCCTAGTTTCCAGGCTAGCTCCTTGTGTCTCCAGTTACTAGCTCCCAGACTAGCTCCCTGTCTCTCCAGTTGCTAGCTCCCAGGCTAGCTCCCCGTGTCTCCTGTTCCTAGCTCCCAGGCTAGCTCCCTGTGTCTCCGGTTCCAAGCTCCAAGGCTAGCTCCCTGTGTCTCCAGTTCCAAGCTTCCACGCTATCTCCCTGTGTCTCCAGTTCCTAGCTCCCAGGCTAGCTTCCTGTCTCCAGTTCCTAGCTTCCAAGCTAGCACCGTGTGTCCCCAGCTCCTAGCTTCCAGGCTAGCTCTGTGTGTCTCTCCAGTTCCTAGCTCCCAGGCTAGCTCCCTCTGTCTCCAATTCCTAGCTCCCAGGCTAGCTCGCTATGTCTCCAGCTCCTAGCTTCCAGGCAAGCTCCCTGTGTCTCCAGTTCCATGCTCCCAGGCTAGCTCCCTGTGTCTCCGGTTCCAAGCTCCCAGGCTAGCTCCCTGTCTCCAGTTCCAAGCTTCCAGGCAAGCTCCCTGTGTCTCCAGTTCCTAGCTCCCAGGCTAGCTCCCTGTATCCAGTTCCTAACTTCCAAGCTAGCCCCGTGTGTCCCCAGCTCCTAGCTCCCAGGCTAGCTCGCTGTGTATCCAGTTCCTAGCTCCCAGGCTAGCTCCCTGTGTATCCAGTTCCTAGCTCCCAGGCTAGCTCCCTGTGTCTCCATTCCTAGCTCCCAGGCTAGCTCACTATGTCTCCAGCTCCTAGCTTCCAGGCTAGCTCAGTGTCCCCAGCTTCTAGCTTCCAGAATAGCTCCTTGTGTCTCCAGTTCCTAGCTCCCAGGATAGCTCCCTGTGTCTCCAGCTCCTACCTTCCTGGCTAGCTCCTTGTCCCCAGCTCCTAGCTCCCAGGCTAGCTTCTAGTGTCTCTGGTTCCTAGCTCCCAGGCTAGCTCCCTGTGTCTCCAGTTCCTAGCTTCCAGGCTAGCTCCCTGTGTCTCCAGCTCCTAGCTTCCAGGCTAGCTCCATGTCCCCGGCTCCTAGCTTCCAGGCTTGCTCCCCGTGTCTCCAGTCCCTAACTCCCAGGCTAGCTCCCTGTGCCTCCAGTTCCTAGCTTCCAGGCTAGCTCCCTGTGTCTCCAGCTCCTAGCTTCCAGACTAGCTCCATGTCCCCGGCTCCTAGCTTCCAGGCTTGCTCCCCGTGTCTCCAGTCCCTAACTCCCAGGCTAGCTCCCTGTGCCTCCAGTTCCTAACTCCCAGGCTAGCTCCCTGTGTCTCCGGTTCCAAGCTCCCAGTCTAGCTCCCTGTGTCTCCAGTTCCAAGCTTCCAGGCTAGCTCCCTGTGTCTCCAATTCCTAGCTCCCAGGCTAGCTCCCTGTGTCTCCAGTTCCTAGCTCCCAGGCTAGCTCCCTGTGTCCCCAGATCCTAGCTTCCAGTCTAGCTCCCTGTGTCTCCAGCTCCTAGCTTCCTGGCTAGCTCATTGTCCCCAGCTCCTAGCTTCCTGGCTAGCTCCTTGTCCCCAGCTCCTAGCTTCCAGGCTAGCTCCCCGTGTCTCCAGTCCCTAACTCACAGAATAGCTCACTGTGACTCCAGTTCCTAACTCCCAGGCTAGCTCCCTGTGTCTCCTGTTCCTTGCTCCCAGGCTAGCTCCCTTTGTCTCCGGTTCCAAGCTCCCAGGCTAGCTCCCTGTGTCTCCAGTTCCAAGCTTCCAGGCTAGCTCACTGTGTCTCCAGTTCCTAGCTCCCAGACTAGCTCCCTGTCTCCAGTTCCTAGCTTCCAAGCTAGCCCCGTGTGTCCCCAGCTCCTAGCTTCCAGGCTAGCTCTGTGCGTCTCCAGCTCCTAGCTTCCTGGCTAGCTCCTTGTCCCCAGATCCTAGCTTCCAGTCTAGCTCCCTGTGTCTCCAGCTCCTAGCTTCCTGGCTAGCTCCTTGTCCCCAGCTCCAGCTTCCTGGCTAGCTCCTTGTCCCCAGCTCCTAGCTTCCAGGCTAGCTCCCCGTGTCTCCAGTCCCTATCTCCCAGGCTAGCTCCCTGTGCCTCCAGTTCCTAACTCCCAGGCTAGCTCCCTGTGTCTCCGGTTCCAAGCTCCCAGGCTAGCTACCTGTGTCTCCAGTTCCTAGCTTCCAGGCTAGCTCCCTGTGTCTCCAGTTCCTAGCTCCCAGGCTAGCTCCCTCTGTCTCCAGTTCCTTGCTCCCAGGCTAGCTCCCTGTGTCTCCAGTTCCTTGCTCCCTGGCTAGCTCGCTGTGTCTCCAGCTTCTAGCTTCCAGACTAGCTCCTTGTGTCTCCAGTTCCTAGCTCCCAGGATAACTCCCTGTGTCTCCAGTTCCTAGCTCCCAGAATAGCTCCCTGTCTCCAGTTCCTAGCTTCCAAGCTAGCCATGTTTGTCCCCAGCTGCTAGCTTCCAGCCTAGCTCCGTGCGTCTCCAGCTCCTTGCTTCCTGGCTAGCTCCTGTGTCCCCAGATCCTAGCTTCCAGTCTAGCTCCCTGTGTCTCCAGCTCCTAGCTTCCAGGCTAGCTCCTTGTCTCCAGCTCCTAGCTTCCAGGCTAGCTCCCTGTGTCTCCAGTTCCTAGCTCCCAGGCTAGCTCCCTGTGTCTCCAGTTCCTAGCTCCCAGGCTAGCTCCCTGTGTCTCCAGTTCCTAGCTTCCAGGCTAGCTCCCTGTGTCTCCAGTTCCTAGCTCCCAGGCTAGCTCCCTGTCTCCAGTTCCTAGCTTCCAAGCTAGCTCCGTGTGTCCCCAGCTCCTAGCTCCAGGCTAGCTCGCTTGTCTCCAGTTCCTAGCTCCTAGGCTAGCTCCCTGTGTCTCCAGTTCCTAGCTCCCAGGCTAGCTCCCTGTGTCTCCAGTTCCTAGCTTCCAGGCTAGCTCCTTGTCTCCAGCTCCTAGCTTCCAGGCTAGCTCCAGTGTCCCCAGCTTCTAGCTTCCAGACTAGCTCCTTGTGTCTCCAGTTCCTAGCTCCCAGGCTAGCTCCCTGTGTCTCCAGTTCCTAGCTTCCTGGCTAGCTCCTTGTCCCCAGCTCCTAGCTCCCAGGCTAGCTCCTAGTGTCTCTGGTTCCTGGCTCCCAGGCTAGCTCCCTGTCTCCAGTCCTA
Source organism: Muraenolepis orangiensis (assembly GCA_027704905.1). NCBI lineage: Eukaryota > Metazoa > Chordata > Actinopteri > Gadiformes > Muraenolepididae > Muraenolepis > Muraenolepis orangiensis. The sequence continues at coordinate 49,309 of JANIIK010000754.1, forward strand.
GCTTCCAGGCTAGCTCCTTGTGTCTCCAGTTACTAGCTTCCAGACTAGCTCCCTGTGTCTCCAGTTGCTAGCTCCCAGGCTAGCTCCCTGTGTCTCCTGTTCCTAGCTCCCAGGCTAGCTCCCTGTGTCTCCAGTTCCTAGCTCCCAGGCTAGCTCCCTGTGTCTCCAGTTCCTAGCTTCCATGCTATCTCCCTGTGTCTCCAGTTCCTAGCTCCCAGGCTAGCTCCCTGTCTCCAGTTCCTAGCTTCCAAGCTAGCTCCCTGTGTCTCCAGTTCCTAGCTTCCAGGCTAGCTCCTGTGTCTCCAGTTCCTAGCTCCCAGGCTAGCTCCCTGTGTCTCCAGTTCCTAGCTCCCAGGCTAGCTCCCTCTGTCTCCAATTCCTAGCTCCCAGGCTAGCTCGCTATGTCTCCAGCTCCTAGCTTCCAGGCAAGCTCCCTGTGTCTCCAGTTCCAAGCTCCCAGGCTAGCTCCCTGTGTCTCCGGTTCCAAGCTCCCAGGCTAGCTCCCTGTCTCCAGTTCCAAGCTTCCAGGCAAGCTCCCTGTGTCTCCAGTTCCTAGCTCCCAGGCTAGCTCCCTGTATCCAGTTCCTAACTTCCAAGCTAGCCCCGTGTGTCCGCTCCAGCTCTCCTAGCTCCCAGGCTAGCTCCCTGTGTATCCAGTTCCTAGCTCCCAGGCTAGCTCCCTGTGTCTCCAATTCCTAGCTCCCAGGCTAGCTCACTATGTCTCCAGCTCCTAGCTTCCAGGCTAGCTCAGTGTCCCCAGCTTCTAGCTTCCAGAATAGCTCCTTGTGTCTCCAGTTCCTAGCTCCCAGGATAGCTCCCTGTGTCTCCAGCTCCTACCTTCCTGGCTAGCTCCTTGTCCCCAGCTCCTAGCTCCCAGGCTAGCTTCTAGTGTCTCTGGTTCCTAGCTCCCAGGCTAGCTCCCTGTGTCTCCAGTTCCTAGCTTCCAGGCTAGCTCCCTGTGTCTCCAGCTCCTAGCTTCCAGGCTAGCTCCTGTGTCCCCGGCTCCTAGCTTCCAGGCTTGCTCCCCGTGTCTCCAGTCCCTAACTCCCAGGCTAGCTCCCTGTGCCTCCAGTTCCTAGCTTCCAGGCTAGCTCCCTGTGTCTCCAGCTCCTAGCTTCCAGACTAGCTCCATGTCCCCGGCTCCTAGCTTCCAGGCTTGCTCCCGTGTCTCCAGTCCCTAACTCCCAGGCTAGCTCCCTGTGCCTCCAGTTCCTAACTCCCAGGCTAGCTCCCTGTGTCTCCTGTTCCTAGCTCCCAGGCTAGCTCCCTGTGTCTCCGGTTCCAAGCTTCCAGGCTAGCTCCCTGTGTCTCCAGTTCCTAGCTTCCAGGCTAGCTCCCTGTGTCTCCAGTTCCTAGCTCCCAGGCTAGCTCCCTGTCTCCAGTTCCTAGCTTCCAGCTAGCTCCCTGTGTCTCCAGCTCCTAGCTTCCAGGCTAGCTCCGTGTGTCTCCAGCTCCTAGCTCCCAGGCTAGCTCCTGTGTGTCCAGTTCCTAGCTCCCAGGCTAGCTCCTCTGTCTCCAGTTCCTAGCTCCCAGGCTAGCTCGCTGTGTCTCCAGCTCCTAGCTTCCAGGCTAGCTCCCTGTGTCTCCAGTTCCTAGCTCCCAGGCTAGCTCCCTGTGTCTCCGGTTCCAAGCTCCCAGGCTAGCTCCCTGTGTCTCCAGTTCCAAGCTTCCAGGCTAGCTCCCTGTGTCTCCAGTTCCTAGCTCCCAGGCTAGCTCCCTGTCTCCAGTTCCTAACTTCCAAGCTAGCCCCGTGTGTCCCCAGCTCCTAGCTCCCAGGCTAGCTCGCTATGTCTCCAGTTCCTAGCTCCCAGGCTAGCTCCCTGTGTATCCAGTTCCTAGCTCCCAGGCTCCCTGTGTCTCCAATTCCTAGCTCCCAGGCTAGCTCACTATGTCTCCAGCTCCTAGCTTCCAGGCTAGCTCAGTGTCCCCAGCTTCTAGCTTCCAGAATAGCTCCTTGTGTCTCCAGTTCCTAGCTCCCAGGATAGCTCCCTGTGTCTCCAGCTCCTACCTTCCTGGCTAGCTCCTTGTCCCCAGCTCCTAGCTCCCAGGCTAGCTTCTCGTGTCTCTGGTTCCTAGCTCCCAGGCTAGCTCCCTGTGTCTCCAGTTCCTAGCTCCAGGCTAGCTCCCTGTGTCTCCAGCTCCTAGCTTCCAGGCTAGCTCCATGTCCCCAGCTCCTAGCTTCCAGGCTAGCTCCCTGTGTCTCCAGTCCTAGCTCCCAGGCTAGCTCCCTGTGCCTCCAGTTCCTAACTCCCAGGCTAGCTCCCTGTGTCTCCGGTTCCAAGCTCCCAGTCTAGCTCCCTGTGTCTCCAGTTCCAAGCTTCCAGGCTAGCTCCCTGTGTCTCCAGTTCCTAGCTCCCAGGCTAGCTCCCTGTGTCTCCAGTTCCTAGCTCCCAGGCTAGCTCCCTGTGTCCCCAGATCCTAGCTTCCAGTCTAGCTCCCTGTGTCTCCAGCTCCTAGCTTCCTGGCTAGCTCCTTGTCCCCAGCTCCTAGCTTCCTGGCTAGCTCCTTGTCCCCAGCTCCTAGCTTCCAGGCTAGCTCCCCGTGTCTCCAGTCCCTAGCTCCAGGCTAGCTCACTGTGCTCCAGTTCCTAGCTCCCAGGCTAGCTCCCTGTGTCTCCAGTTCCTAGCTCCCAGGCTAGCTCCCTGTGTCTCCGGTTCCAAGCTCCCAGGCTAGCTCCCTGTGTCTCCAGTTCCAAGCTTCCAGGCTAGCTCACTGTGTCTCCAGTTCCTAGCTCCCAGGCTAGCTCCCTGTCTCCAGTTCCTAGCTTCCAAGCTAGCCCGTGTGTCCCCAGCTCCTAGCTTCCAGGCTAGCTCTGTGCGTCTCCAGCTCCTAGCTTCCTGGCTAGCTCCTTGTCCCCAGATCCTAGCTTCCAGTCTAGCTCCCTGTGTCTCCAGCTCCTAGCTTCCTGGCTAGCTCCTTGTCTCCAGCTCCTAGCTTCCAGGCTAGCTCCTTGTCCCCAGCTCCTAGCTTCCAGGCTAGCTCCCCGTGTCTCCAGTCCTAGCTCCCAGGCTAGCTCCCTGTGTCTCCAGTTCCTAGCTCCCAGGCTAGCTCCCTGTGTCTCCAGTTCCTAGCTCCCAGGCTAGCTCCCTGTGTCTCCAGTTCCTAGCTTCCAGGCTAGCTCCCTGTCTCCAGTTCCTAGCTCCAGGCTAGCTCCCGTGTCTCCAGTCCTAACTCCCAGGCTAGCTCCCTGTGTCTCCAGTTCCTAGCTCCCAGGCTAGCTCCCTGTGTCTCCAGTTCCTAGCTCCAAGGCTAGCTCCCTGTGTCTCCAGTTCCTTGCTCCCTGGCTAGCTCGCTATGTCCCCAGCTTCTAGCTTCCAGAATAGCTCCTTGTGTCTCCAGTTCCTAGCTCCCAGGATAACTCCCTGTGTCTCCAGTTCCAAGCTTCCAGGCTAGCTCCCTGTGTCTCCAGTTCCTAGCTCCCAGAATAGCTCCCTGTCTCCAGTTCCTAGCTTCCAGGCTAGCCATGTTGTCCCCAGCTGCTAGCTTCCAGCCTAGCTCCGTGCGTCTCCAGCTCCTTGCTTCCTGGCTAGCTCCTTGTCCCCAGATCCTAGCTTCCAGTCTAGCTCCCTGTGTCTCCAGCTCATAGCTTCCTGGCTAGCTCCTTGTCCCCAGCTCCTAGCTTCCTGGCTAGCTCCTTGCCTCCAGCTCCTAGCTTCCAGGCTAGCTCCCTGTGTCTCCAGTTCCTAGTTCCCAGGCTAGCTCCCTGTGTCTCCTGTTCCTAGCTCCCAGGCTAGCTCCCTGTCTCCAGTTCCTAGCTTCCAAGCTAGCCCCGTGTGTCCCCAGCTCCTAGCTTCCAGCCTAGCTCCGTGCGTCTCCAGCTCCTAGCTTCCTGGCTAGCTCCTTGTCCCCAGATCCTAGCTTCCAGTCTAGCTCCCTGTGTCTCCAGCTCCTAGCTTCCTGGCTAGCTCCTTGTCCCCAGCTCCTAGCTTCCTGGCTAGCTCCTTGTCCCCAGCTCCTAGCTTCCAGGCTAGCTCCCTGTGTCTCCAGTTCCTAGTTCCCAGGCTAGCTCCTTGTGTCTACAGTTCCTAGTTTCCAGACTAGCTCCTTGTGTCTCCAGCTCCTAGCTTCCAGGCTAGCTCCCTGTTTCTCCAGTTCCTAGCTCCCAGGCTAGCTCCCGTGTCTCCATTTCCTCGCTCCGAGTCTAGCTCGCTATTCACAGGCTAGCTGGCTATGTCTCCAGCTCCTAGCTTCCAGGCTAGCTCAGTGTCCCCAGCTTCTAGCTTCCAGAATAGCCCCTTGTGTCTCCAGTTCCTTGCTTCCAGGCTAGCTCCCTGTGTCTCCAGTTCCTAGCTCCCAGTGTCTCCAGTTCCTAGCTCCCAGGCTAGCTCCCTGTGTCTCCAGTTCCTAGCTTCCAGGCTAGCTCCCTGTGTCTCCAGTTCCTAGCTCCCAGGCTAGCTCCCTGTGTCTCCAGATCCTAGCTTCCAGCTAGCTCCCTGTGTCTCCAGCTCCTAGCTTCCAGGCTAGCTCCTTGTCTCCAGCTCCTAGCTTCCGGCTAGCTCCTTGTCTCCAGCTCCTAGCTTCCAGGCTAGCTCCCGTGTCTCCAGTTCCTAGCTCCCAGGCTAGCTCCCTGTGTCTCCAGTTCCTAGCTCCCAGGCTAGCTCCCTGTGTCTCCTGTTCCTAGCTCCCAGGCTAGCTCCCTGTGTCTCCGTTCCAAGCTCCCAGGCTAGCTCCCTGTGTCTCCAGTTCCAAGCTTCCAGGCTAGCTCACTGTGTCTCCAGTTCCTAGCTCCCAGCTAGCTCCCTGTCTCCAGTTCCTAGCTTCCAAGCTAGCCCGTGTGTCCCAGCTCCTAGCTTCCAGGCTAGCTCTGTGTCTCCAGCTCCTAGCTTCCTGGCTAGCTCCTTGTCCCAGATCCTAGCTTCCAGTCTAGCTCCCTGTGTCTCCAGCTCCTAGCTTCCTGGCTAGCTCCTTGTCCCCAGCTCCTAGCTTCCTGGCTAGCTCCTTGTCCCCAGCTCCTAGCTTCCAGGCTAGCTCCCTGTGTCTCCAGTCCTAGCTCCCAGGCTAGCTCCCTGTGTCTCCAGTTCCTAGCTCCCAGGCTAGCTCCCTGTGTCTCCGGTTCCAAGCTCCCAGGCTAGCTCCCTGTGTCTCCAGTTCCAAGCTTCCAGGCTAGCTCCCTGTGTCCCCAGTTCCTAGATCCCAGGCTAGCTCCCTCTGTCTCCAGTTCCTTGCTCAAGGCTAGCTCCCTGTGTCTCCAGTTCCTTGCTCCCTGGCTAGCTCGCTATGTCCCCAGCTTCTAGCTTCCAGAATAGCTCCTTGTGTCTCCAGTTCCTAAGCTTCCAGGCTAGCTCCCTGTGTCTCCAGTTCCTAGCTCCCAGAATAGCTCCCTGTCTCCAGTTCCTAGCTTCCAAGCTAGCCATGTTTGTCCCCAGCTGCTAGCTTCCAGCCTAGCTCCGTGCGTCTCCAGCTCCTTGCTTCCTGGCTAGCTCCTTGTCCCCAGATCCTAGCTTCCAGTCTAGCTCCCTGTGTCTCCAGCTCATAGCTTCCTGGCTAGCTCCTTGTCCCCAGCTCCTAGCTTCCTGGCTAGCTCCTTGCCCCCAGCTCCTAGCTTCCAGGCTAGCTCCCTGTGTCTCCAGTTCCTAGTTCCCAGGCTAGCTCCCTGTGTCTCCTGTTCCTAGCTCCCAGGCTAGCTCCCTGTCTCCAGTTCCTAGCTTCCAAGCTAGCCCCGTGTGTCCCCAGCTCCTAGCTTCCAGCCTAGCTCCGTGCGTTTCCAGCTCCTAGCTTCCTGGCTAGCTCCTTGTCCCCAGATCCTAGCTTCCAGTCTAGCTCCCTGTGTCTCCAGCTCCTAGCTTCCTGGCTAGCTCCTTGTCCCCAGCTCCTAGCTTCCTGGCTAGCTCCTTGTCCCCAGCTCCTAGCTTCCAGGCTAGCTCCCTGTGTCTCCAGTTCCTAGTTCCCAGGCTAGCTCCTTGTGTCTACAGTTCCTAGTTTCCAGAATAGCTCCTTGTGTCTCCAGCTCCTAGCTTCCAGGCTAGCTCCCTGTTTCTCCAGTTCCTAGCTCCCAGGCTAGCTCCCAGTGTCTCCATTTCCTCGCTCCGAGTCTAGCTCGCTATTCACAGGCTAGCTGGCTATGTCTCCAGCTCCTAGCTTCCAGGCTAGCTCAGTGTCCCCAGCTTCTAGCTTCCAGAATAGCCCCTTGTGTCTCCAGTTCCTTGTTTCCAGGCTATTTCCTTGTGTCTCCAGCTCTTAGCTCCCAGGCTAGCTCCCCATGTCTCTAGTTCCTAGTTCCCAGGCTATCTCCCTGTGTCTCCAGTTCCTTTCTCCCAGGCTAGCTCCCTGTGTCTCCAGTTCCTAGCTCCCAGTGTCTCAAGTTCCTAGCTCCCAGGCTAGCTCCCTGTGTCTCCTGTTCCTAGCTCCCAGGCTAGCTCCCTGTGTCTCCAGTTCCGAGCTCCCAGTGTCTCCAGTTCCTAGCTCCACGTGTCTCCAGATCCTTGCTCCCAGGCTAGCTCCCTGTGTCTCCTGTTCCTAGCTTACAGGCTAGCTCCCTGTGTCTCCAGATCCTAGCTTCCAGAGCTAGCTCCTCGTGTCTCCGGTTCCTAGCTCCCAGGCTAGCTCCCTGTGTCTCCGGTTCCTAGCTCCCAGGCTAGCTTCCCGTGTCTCCAGTCCCTAACTCCCAGGCTATCTCCCTATGTCTCCAGTTCCTAGATCCCAGGCTAGCTCCGTGTCCCCAGTTCTTAGTTTCCAGTCTAGCTCCCTGTGTCTCCAGTTTCCTATTTCCCAGGCTTGCTCCCTGTCTCCAGTTTCTACCTCCAAGGCTAGCTCCCTGTGTCTCCAGTTCCTAGCTCCCAGGCTAGCTCCCTGTGTCTCCAGTTTCTAGCTCCCAGGCTAGCTCCCTGTGTCTCCAATTCCTAGTTCCCAGGCTAGCTCGCTATGTCTCCAGCTCCTAGCTTCCAGGCTAGCTCAGTGTCCCCAGCTTCTAGCTTCCAGAATAGCTCCTTGTTTCTCCAGTTCCCAGTTTCCAGGCTAGCTCCTTGTGTCTCCAACTTCTAGCTTCCAGAATAGCTCCTTGTTTCTCCAGTTCCCAGTTTCCAGGCTAGCTCCTTGTGTCTCCAGCTCCCAGCTTCCAGACTAGCTCCCTGTGTCTCCATTTCCTAGTTTCCAGGCTAGCTCCTTGTGTCTCCAGTTACTAGCTCCCAGACTAGCTCCCTGTGTCTCCAGTTGCTAGCTCCCAGGCTAGCTCCCTGTGTCTCCTGTTCCTAGCTCCCAGGCTAGCTCCTTGTGTCTCCGGTTCCAAGCTCCAAGGCTAGCTCCCTGTGTCTCCAGTTCCAAGCTTCCAGGCTATCTCCCTGTGTCTCCAGTTCCTAGCTCCCAGGCTAGCTCCCTGTCTCCAGTTCCTAGCTTCCAAGCTATCCCCGTGTGTCCAGTTCCTAGCTCCCAGGCTAGCTCCCTCTGTCTCCAATTCCTAGCTCCCAGGCTAGCTCACTATGTCTCCAGTTCCTAGCTCCCAGGCTAGCTCCGTGTGTATCCAGTTCCTAGCTCCCAGGCTAGCTCCCTGTGTCTCCAATTCCTAGTTCCCAGGCAAGCTCACTATGTCTCCAGCTCCTAGCTTCCAGGCTAGCTCAGTGTCCCCAGCTTCTACCTTCCAGAATAGCTCCTTCTGTCTCCAGTTCCAAGTTCCCAGGCTAGCTCCCTGTGTCTCCAGCTCCTAGCTTCCAGGCTAGCTCCATGTCCCCAGCTCCTAGCTTCCAGGCTAGCTCCCTGTGTCTCCAGTTCCTAGCTCTCAGGCTAGCTCCTTGTGTCTCCAGTTCCTAGCTCCCAGGAAGGCTCCCTGTGTCTCCAGCTCCTAGTTTCCTGGCAAGCTCCTTGTCCCCAGCTCCTAGCTCCCAGGCTAGCTCCTCGTGTCTCTAGTTCCTAGCTCCCCGGCTAGCTCCCTGTGTCTCCAGTTCCTAGCTCGCAGGCTAGCTCCCTGTGTCTCCAGCTCCTAGCTTCCAGGCTAGCTCAGTGTCCCCAGCTTCTAGCTTCCAGAATAGCTCCTTGTTTCTCCAGTTCACAGTTTCCAGGCTAGCTCCTTGTGTCTCCAGCTCCCAGCTTCCAGACTAGCTCCCTGTGTCTCCATTTCCTAGTTTCCAGGCTAGCTCCTTGTGTCTCCAGTTACTAGCTCCCAGACTAGCTCCCTGTGTCTCCAGTTGCTAGCTCCCAGGCTAGCTCCCTCTGTCTCCTGTTCCTAGCTCCCAGGCTAGCTCCCTGTGTCTCCGGTTCCAAGCTCCCAGGCTAGCTCCCTGTGTCTCCAGTTCCAAGCTTCCAGGCAAGCTCCCTGTGTCTCCAATTCCTAGCTCCCAGGCTAGCTCCCTGTCTCCAGTTCCTAACTTCCAAGCTAGCCCCGTGTTTCCCTAGCTCCTAGCTCCCAGGCTAGCTCGCATGTCTCCAGTTCCTAGCTCCCAGGCTAGCTCCCTGTGTATCCAGTTCCTAGCTCCCAGGCTAGCTCCCTGTGTCTCCAGTTCCTAGCTCCCAGGCTAGCTCACTATGTCTCCAGCTCCTAGCTTCCAGGCTAGCTCAGTGTCCCCAGCTTCTAGCTTCCAGAATAGCTCCTTGTGTCTCCAGTTCCTAGCTCCCAGGATAGCTCCCTGTGTCTCCAGCTCCTAGCTTCCTGGCTAGCTCATGTCCCCAGCTCCTAGCTCCCAGGCTAGGTTCTAGTGTCTCTGGTTCCTACCTCCCAGGCTAGCTCCCTGTGTCTCCATTTCCTAGCTTCCAGGCTAGCTCCCCGTGTCTCCAGTCCCTAACTCACAGAATAGCTCACTGTGACTCCAGTTCCTAACTCCCAGGCTAGCTCCCTGTGTCTCCTGTTCCTTGCTCCCAGGCTAGCTCCCTGTGTCTCCGGTTCCAAGCTCCCAGGCTAGCTCCCTGTGTCTCCAGTTCCAAGCTTCCAGGCTAGCTCACTGTGTCTCCAGTTCCTAGGTCCCAAAATAGCTCCCTGTCTCCAGTTCCTAGCTTCCAAGCTAGCCCAGTGTGTCCCCAGCTCCTAGCTTCCAGGCTAGCTCTGTGCGTCTCCAGCTCCTAGCTTCCTGGCTAGCTCCTTGTCCCCAGATCCTAGCTTCCAGTCTAGCTCCCTGTGTCTCCAGCTCCTAGCTTCCTGGCTAGCTCCTTGTCCCCAGCTCCAAGCTTCCTGGCTAGCTCCTTGTCCCCAGCACCTAGCTTCCAGGCTAGCTCCCCGTGTCTCCAGTCCCTAACTCCCAGGCTAGCTCCCTGTGCCTCCAGTTCCTAACCCCCAGGCTAGCTCCCTGTGTCTCCGGTTCCAAGCTCCCAGGCTAGCTCCCTGTGTCTCCAGTTCCAAGCTTCCAGGCTAGCTCCCTGTCCCCAGCACCTAGCTTCCAGGCTAGCTCCCGTGTCTCCAGTCCTAACTCCCAGGCTAGCTCCCTGTGCCTCCAGTTCCTAACCCCAGGCTAGCTCCCTGTGTCTCCAGTTCCTAGCTCCAAGGCTAGCTCCCTGTGTCTCCAGTTCCTTGCTCCCTGGCTAGCTCGCTATGTCCCCAGCTTCTAGCTTCCAGAATAGCTCCTTGTGTCTCCAGTTCCTAGCTCCCAGGATAACTCCCTGTGTCTCCAGTTCCAAGCTTCCAGGCTAGCTCCCTGTGTCTCCAGTTCCTAGCTCCCAGAATAGCTCCCTGTCTCCAGTTCCTAGCTTCCAAGCTAGCCATGTTTGTCCCCAGCTGCTAGCTTCCAGCCTAGCTCCGTGCGTCTCCAGCTCCTTGCTTCCTGGCTAGCTCCTTGTCCCCAGATCCTAGCTTCCAGTCTAGCTCCCTGTGTCTCCAGCTCATAGCTTCCTGGCTAGCTCCTTGTCCCCAGCTCCTAGCTTCCTGGCTAGCTCCTTGCCTCCAGCTCCTAGCTTCCAGGCTAGCTCCCTGTGTCTCCAGTTCCTAGTTCCCAGGCTAGCTCCCTGTGTCTCCTGTTCCTAGCTCCCAGGCTAGCTCCCTGTCTCCAGTTCCTAGCTTCCAAGCTAGCCCCGTGTGTCCCCAGCTCCTAGCTTCCAGCCTAGCTCCGTGCGTTTCCAGCTCCTAGCTTCCTGGCTAGCTCCTTGTCCCCAGATCCTAGCTTCCAGTCTAGCTCCCTGTGTCTCCAGCTCCTAGCTTCCTGGCTAGCTCCTTGTCCCCAGCTCCTAGCTTCCTGGCTAGCTCCTTGTCCCCAGCTCCTAGCTTCCAGGCTAGCTCCCTGTGTCTCCAGTTCCTAGTTCCCAGGCTAGCTCCTTGTGTCTACAGTTCCTAGTTTCCAGAATAGCTCCTTGTGTCTCCAGCTCCTAGCTTCCAGGCTAGCTCCCTGTTTCTCCAGTTCCTAGCTCCCAGGCTAGCTCCCAGTGTCTCCATTTCCTCGCTCCGAGTCTAGCTCGCTATTCACAGGCTAGCTGGCTATGTCTCCAGCTCCTAGCTTCCAGGCTAGCTCAGTGTCCCCAGCTTCTAGCTTCCAGAATAGCCCCTTGTGTCTCCAGTTCCTTGTTTCCAGGCTAGCTCCCTGTGTCTCCAGTTCCTAGCTCCCAGTGTCTCAAGTTCCTAGCTCCCAGGCTAGCTCCCTGTGTCTCCAATTCCTAGCTCCCAGGCTAGCTCCCTGTGTCTCCAGTTCCTAGCTCCCAGGCTAGCTCCCTGTGTCCCCAGATCCGAGCTTCCAGTCTAGCTCCCTGTGTCTCCAGCTCCTAGCTTCCTGGCTAGTTCATTGTCCCCAGCTCCTAGCTTCCTGGCTAGCTCCTTGTCCCCAGCTCCTAGCTTCCAGGCTAGCTCCCCGTGTCTCCAGTCCCTAACTCACAGATTAGCTCACTGTGACTCCAGTTCCTAACTCCCAGGCTAGCTCCCTGTGTCTCCTGTTCCTTGCTCCCAGGCTAGCTCCCTGTGTCTCCGGTTCCAAGCTCCCAGGCTAGCTCCCTGTGTCTCCAGTTCCAAGCTTCCAGGCTAGCTCACTGTGTCTCCAGTTCCTAGGTCCCAGAATAGCTCCCTGTCTCCAGTTCCTAGCTTCCAAGCTAGCCCAGTGTGTCCCCAGCTCCTAGCTTCCAGGCTAGCTCTGTGCGTCTCCAGCTCCTAGCTTCCTGGCTAGCTCCTTGTCCCCAGATCCTAGCTTCCAGTCTAGCTCCCTGTGTCTCCAGCTCCTAGCTTCCTGGCTAGCTCCTTGTCCCCAGCTCCAAGCTTCCTGGCTAGCTCCTTGTCCCCAGCACCTAGCTTCCAGGCTAGCTCCCCGTGTCTCCAGTCCCTAACTCCCAGGCTAGCTCCCTGTGCCTCCAGTTCCTAACCCCAGGCTAGCTCCCTGTGTCTCCGGTTCCAAGCTCCCAGGCTAGCTCCCTGTGTCTCCAGTTCCAAGCTTCCAGGCTAGCTCCCTGTGTCCCCAGTTCCTAGCTCCCAGGCTAGCTCCCGTGTCCCCAGTTCTTAGTTTCCAGTCTAGCTCCCTGTGTCTCCAGTTTCCAATTTCCCAGGCTTGCTCCCTGTCTCCAGTTCCTACCTCCAAGGCTAGCTCCCTGTGTCTCCAGTTCCTAGCTCCCAGGCTAGCTCCCTGTGTCTCCAGTTTCTAGCTCCCAGGCTAGCTCCCTGTGTCTCCAATTCCTAGTTCCCAGGCTAGCTCGCTATGTCTCCAGCTCCTAGCTTCCAGGCTAGCTCAGTGTCCCCAGCTTCTAGCTTCCAGAATAGCTCCTTGTTTCTCCAGTTCCCAGTTTCCAGGCTAGCTCCTTGTGTCTCCAGCTTCTAGCTTCCAGAATAGCTCCTTGTTTCTCCAGTTCCCAGTTTCCAGGCTAGCTCCTTGTGTCTCCAGCTCCCAGCTTCCAGACTAGCTCCCTGTGTCTCCATTTCCTAGTTTCCAGGCTAGCTCCTTGTGTCTCCAGTTACTAGCTCCCAGACTAGCTCCCTGTGTCTCCAGTTGCTAGCTCCCAGGCTAGCTCCCTGTGTCTCCTGTTCCTAGCTCCCAGGCTAGCTCCTTGTGTCTCCGGTTCCAAGCTCCAAGGCTAGCTCCCTGTGTCTCCAGTTCCAAGCTTCCAGGCTATCTCCCTGTGTCTCCAGTTCCTAGCTCCCAGGCTAGCTCCCTGTCTCCAGTTCCTAGCTTCCAAGCTATCCCCGTGTGTCCAGTTCCTAGCTCCCAGGCTAGCTCCCTCTGTCTCCAATTCCTAGCTCCCAGGCTAGCTCACTATGTCTCCAGTTCCTAGCTCCCAGGCTAGCTCCCTGTGTATCCAGTTCCTAGCTCCCAGGCTAGCTCCCTGTGTCTCCAATTCCTAGTTCCCAGGCAAGCTCACTATGTCTCCAGCTCCTAGCTTCCAGGCTAGCTCAGTGTCCCCAGCTTCTACCTTCCAGAATAGCTCCTTCTGTCTCCAGTTCCAAGTTCCCAGGCTAGCTCCCTGTGTCTCCAGCTCCTAGCTTCCAGGCTAGCTCCATGTCCCCAGCTCCTAGCTTCCAGGCTAGCTCCCTGTGTCTCCAGTTCCTAGCTCTCAGGCTAGCTCCTTGTGTCTCCAGTTCCTAGCTCCCAGGAAGGCTCCCTGTGTCTCCAGCTCCTAGTTTCCTGGCAAGCTCCTTGTCCCCAGCTCCTAGCTCCCAGGCTAGCTCCTCGTGTCTCTAGTTCCTAGCTCCCCGGCTAGCTCCCTGTGTCTCCAGTTCCTAGCTCGCAGGCTAGCTCCCTGTGTCTCCAGCTCCTAGCTTCCAGGCTAGCTCAGTGTCCCCAGCTTCTAGCTTCCAGAATAGCTCCTTGTTTCTCCAGTTCACAGTTTCCAGGCTAGCTCCTTGTGTCTCCAGCTCCCAGCTTCCAGACTAGCTCCCTGTGTCTCCATTTCCTAGTTTCCAGGCTAGCTCCTTGTGTCTCCAGTTACTAGCTCCCAGACTAGCTCCCTGTGTCTCCAGTTGCTAGCTCCCAGGCTAGCTCCCTCTGTCTCCTGTTCCTAGCTCCCAGGCTAGCTCCCTGTGTCTCCGGTTCCAAGCTCCCAGGCTAGCTCCCTGTGTCTCCAGTTCCAAGCTTCCAGGCAAGCTCCCTGTGTCTCCAATTCCTAGCTCCCAGGCTAGCTCCCTGTCTCCAGTTCCTAACTTCCAAGCTAGCCCCGTGTTTCCCTAGCTCCTAGCTCCCAGGCTAGCTCGCTATGTCTCCAGTTCCTAGCTCCCAGGCTAGCGCCCTGTGTATCCAGTTCCTAGCTCCCAGGCTAGCTCCCTGTGTCTCCAGTTCCTAGCTCCCAGGCTAGCTCACTATGTCTCCAGCTCCTAGCTTCCAGGCTAGCTCAGTGTCCCCAGCTTCTAGCTTCCAGAATAGCTCCTTGTGTCTCCAGTTCCTAGCTCCCAGGATAGCTCCCCGTGTCTCCAGCTCCTAGCTTCCTGGCTAGCTCATGTCCCCAGCTCCTAGCTCCCAGGCTAGGTTCTAGTGTCTCTGGTTCCTACCTCCCAGGCTAGCTCCCTGTGTCTCCATTTCCTAGTTTCCAGGCTAGCTCCTTGTGTCTCCAGTTACTAGCTCCCAGACTAGCTCCCTGTGTCTCCAGTTGCTAGCTCCCAGGCTAGCTCCCTGTGTCTCCTGTTCCTAGCTCCCGGGCTAGCTCCCTGTGTTTCCGGTTCCAAGCTCCAAGGCTAGCTCCCTGTGTCTCCAGTTCCTAGCTTCCAAGCTAGCCCCGTATGTCCCCAGCTCCTAGCTTCCAGGCTAGCTCCGTGTGTCTCCAGTTCCTAGCTCCCAGGCTAGCTCCCTGTGTCCAGTTCCTAGTTCCCAGGCTAGCTCCCTCTGTCTCCAATTCCTAGCTCCCAGGCTAGCTCGCTATGTCTCCAGCTCCTAGCTTCCAGGCAAGCTCCCTGTGTCTCCAGTTCCAAGCTCCCAGGCTAGCTCCCTGTGTCTCCGGTTCCAAGCTCCCAGGCTAGCTCCCTGTCTCCAGTTCCAAGCTTCGAGGCAAGCTCCCTGTGTCTCCAGTTCCTAGCTCCCAGGCTAGCTCCCTGTATCCAGTTCCTAACTTCCAAGCTAGCCCCGTGTGTCCCCAGCTCCTAGCTCCCAGGCTAGCTCGCTATGTCTCCAGTTCCTAGCTCCCAGGCTAGCTCCCTGTGTATCCAGTTCCTAGCTCCCAGGCTAGCTCCCTGTGTCTCCAATTCCTAGCTCCCAGGCTAGCTCACTATGTCTCCAGCTCCTAGCTTCCAGGCTAGCTCAGTGTCCCCAGCTTCTAGCTTCCAGAATAGCTCCTTGTGTCTCCATTTCCTAGCTCCCAGGATAGCTCCCTGTGTCTCCAGCTCCTACCTTCCTGGCTAGCTCCTTGTCCCCAGCTCCTAGCTCCCAGGCTAGCTTCTAGTGTCTCTGGTTCCTAGCTCCCAGGCTAGCTCCCTGTGTCTCCAGTTCCTAGCTTCCAGGCTAGCTCCCTGTGTCTCCAGCTCCTAGCTTCCAGGCTAGCTCCATGTCACCGGCTCCTAGCTTCCAGGCTTGCTCCCTGTGTCTCCAGTCCCTAACTCCCAGGCTAGCTCCCTGTGCCTCCAGTTCCTAACTCCCAGGCTAGCTCCCTGTGTCTCCGGTTCCAAGCTCCCAGTCTAGCTCCCTGTGTCTCCAGTTCCAAGCTTCCAGGCTAGCTCCCTGTGTCTCCAATTCCTAGCTCCCAGGCTAGCTCCCTGTGTCTCCAGTTCCTAGCTCCCAGGCTAGCTCCCTGTGTCCCCAGATCCTAGCTTCCAGTCTAGCTCCCTGTGACTCCAGCTCCTAGCTTCCTGGCTAGCTCATTGTCGCCAGCTCCTAGCTTCCTGGCTAGCTCCTTGTCCCCAGCTCCTAGCTTCCAGGCTAGCTCCCCGTGTCTCCAGTCCCTAACTCACAGAATAGCTCACTGTGACTCCAGTTCCTAACTCCCAGGCTAGCTCCCTGTGTCTCCTGTTCCTTGCTCCCAGGCTAGCTCCCTGTGTCTCCGGTTCCAAGCTTCCAGGCTAGCTCCCTGTGTCTCCAATTCCTAGCTCCCAGGCTAGCTCCCTGTGTCTCCAGTTCCTAGCTCCCAGGCTAGCTCCCTGTGTCCAGTTCCTAGCTCCCAGGCTAGCTCCCTCTGTCTCCAATTCCTAGCTCCCAGGCTAGCTCGCTATGTCTCCAGCTCCTAGCTTCCAGGCAAGCTCCCTGTGTCTCCAGTTCCAAGCTCCCAGGCTAGCTCCCTGTGTCTCCGGTTCCAAGCTCCCAGGCTAGCTCCCTGTCTCCAGTTCCAAGCTTCGAGGCAAGCTCCCTGTGTCTCCAGTTCCTAGCTCCCAGGCTAGCTCCCTGTATCCAGTTCCTAACTTCCAAGCTAGCCCCGTGTGTCCCCAGCTCCTAGCTCCCAGGCTAGCTCACTATGTCTCCAGTTCCTAGCTCCCAGGCTAGCTCCCTGTGTATCCAGTTCCTAGCTCCCAGGCTAGCTCCCTGTGTCTCCAATTCCTAGCTCCCAGGCTAGCTCACTATGTCTCCAGCTCCTAGCTTCCAGGCTAGCTCAGTGTCCCCAGCTTCTAGCTTCCAGAATAGCTCCTTGTGTCTCCAGTTCCTAGCTCCCAGGATAGCTCCCTGTGTCTCCAGCTCCTACCTTCCTGGCTAGCTCCTTGTCCCCAGCTCCTAGCTCCCAGGCTAGCTTCTAGTGTCTCTGGTTCCTAGCTCCCAGGCTAGCTCCCTGTGTCTCCAGTTCCTAGCTTCCAGGCTAGCTCCCTGTGTCTCCAATTCCTAGCTCCCAGTCTAGCTCCCTGTGTCTCCAGTTCCTAGCTTCCAGGCTAGCTCCCTGTGTCTCCAGTTCCTAGCTCCCAGGCTAGCTCCCTGTGTCTCCAGTTCCTAGCTCCCAGGCTAGCTCCCTGTGTCTCCAGTTCCAAGCTTCCAGGCTAGCTCCCTGTGTCTCCAGTTCCTAGCTTCCAGGCTAGCTCCCTGTGTCTCCAGTTCCTAGCTCCCAGGCTAGCTCCCTGTGTCCTCCAGCTTCCTAGCTCCCTGGCTAGCTCCCTGTGTCTCCCAGCTCCTAGCTTCCTGGCTAGCTCCTTGTCCCCAGCTCCTAGCTTCCAGGCTAGCTCCCCGTGTCTCCAGTCCCTAACTCACAGACTAGCTCACTGTGTCTCCAGTTCCTAACTCCCAGGCTAGCTCCCTGTGTCTCCTGTTCCTAGCTCCCAGGCTAGCTCCCTGTGTCTCCGGTTCCAAGCTCCCAGGCTAGCTCCCTGTGTCTCCAGTTCCAAGCTTCCAGGCTAGCTCCCTGTGTCTCCAGTTCCTAGCTCCCAGACTAGCTCCCTGTCTCCAGTTCCTAGCTTCCAAGCTAGCCCCGTGTGTCCCCAGCTCCTAGCTTCCAGGCTAGCTCTGTGCGTCTCCAGCTCCTAGCTTCCAGGCTAGCTCCTTGTCCCCAGTTCCTAGCTTCCAGTCTAGCTCCCTGTGTCTCCAGCTCCTAGCTTCCTGGCTAGCTCCTTGTCCCAGCTCCTAGCTTCCTGGCTAGCTCCTTGTCCCCAGCTCCTAGCTTCCAGGCTAGCTCCCGTGTCTCCAGTCCCTAGCTCCCAGGCTAGCTCCCTGTGCCTCCAGTTCCTAACCCCAGGCTAGCTCCCTGTGTCTCCAGTTCCAAGCTCCCAGGCTAGCTCCCTGTGTCTCCAGTTCCTAGCTCCCAGGCTAGCTCCCTCTGTCTCCAGTTCCTTGCTCCAGGCTAGCTCCCTGTGTCTCCAGTTCCTTGCTCCCTGGCTAGCTCGCTATGTCCCCAGCTTCTAGCTTCCAGGCTAGCTCCTTGTGTCTCCAGTTCCTAGCTCCCAGGATAGCTCCCTGTGTCTCCAGTTCCAAGCTTCCAGGCTAGCTCCCTGTGTCTCCAGTTCCTAGCTTCCAGGCTAGCTCCCTGTGTCTCCAGCTCCTAGCTTCCAGGCTAGCTCCTGTGTCTCCAGTTCCTAGCTTCCAGGCTAGCTCCCTGTGTCTCCAGCTCCTAGCTTCCTGGCTAGCTCCTGTGTCCTCCAGCTCCTAGCTTCCAGGCTAGCTCCCTGTGTCTCCAGTTCCTAGCTTCCAGGCTAGCTCCCTGTGTCTCCTGTTCCTAGCTCCCAGGCTAGCTCCCTGTGTCTCCAGTTCCTAGCTTCCAGGCTAGCTCCGTGTGTCCCCAGCTCCTAGCTTCCAGCCTAGCTCCGTGCGTCTCCAGTCTCCTAGCTTCCTGGCTAGCTCCTTGTCCCAGATCCTAGCTTCCAGTCTAGCTCCCTGTGTCTCCAGCTCCTAGCTTCCTGGCTAGCTCCTTGTCTCCAGCTCCTAGCTTCCTGGCTAGCTCCTGTGTCCCCAGCTCCTAGCTTCCAGGCTAGCTCCCTGTGTCTCCAGTTCCTAGTTCCCAGGCTAGCTCCTTGTGTCTACAGTTCCTAGCTTCCAGGCTAGCTCCTTGTGTCTCCAGCTCCTAGCTTCCAGGCTAGCTCCCTGTTTCTCCAGTTCCTAGCTCCCAGGCTAGCTCCCTGTGTCTCCATTTCCTCGCTCCGAGTCTAGCTCGCTATTCACAGGCTAGCTGGCTATGTCTCCAGCTCCTAGCTTCCAGGCTAGCTCAGTGTCCCCAGCTTCTAGCTCCAGCTAGCCCCTGTGTCTCCAGTTCCTAGCTTCCAGGCTAGCTCCTTGTGTCTCCAGCTCCCAGCTCCCAGGCTAGCTCCCTGTGTCTCCAGTTCCTAGTTTCCAGGCTATCTCCTTGTGTCTCCAGCTCTTAGCTCCCAGGCTAGCTCCCCATGTCTCCAGTTCCTAGCTTCCCAGGCTATCTCCCTGTGTCTCCAGTTCCTATCTCCCAGGCTAGCTCCCTGTGTCTCCAGTTCCTAGCTCCCAGTGTCTCCAGTTCCTAGCTCCCAGGCTAGCTCCCTGTGTCTCCTGTTCCTAGCTCCCAGGCTAGCTCCCTGTGTCTCCAGTTCCTAGCTCCAGCTAGCTCCCGTGTCTCCAGATCCTGCTCCCAGGCTAGCTCCCTGTGTCTCCAGTTCCTAGCTTCCAGGCTAGCTCCCTGTGTCTCCAGCTCCTAGCTTCCAGGCTAGCTCCCTGTGTCTCCGGTTCCTAGCTCCCAGGCTAGCTCCCTGTGTCTCCAGTTCCTAGCTCCCAGGCTAGCTCCCTGTGTCTCCAGTTCCTAGCTTCCAGGCTAGCTCCCTGTGTCTCCAGTTCCTAGCTCCCAGGCTAGCTCCCTGTGTCTCCAGTTCCTAGCTCCCAGGCTAGCTCCCTGTGTCTCCAGTTCCTAGCTTCCAGGCTAGCTCCCTGTGTCTCCAGTTCCTAGCTCCCAGGCTAGCTCCCTGTCTCCAGTTCCTAGCTTCCAAGCTAGCTCCGTGTGTCCCCAGCTCCTAGCTTCCAGGCTAGCTCCTGTGTCTCCAGCTCCTAGCTTCCAGGCTAGCTCCTGTGTCCCAGCTCCTAGCTTCCAGGCTAGCTCCCTGTGTCTCCAGTTCCTAGCTCCCAGGCTAGCTCCCTGTGTCTCCAGTTCCTAGCTTCCAGGCTAGCTCCCTGTGTCTCCAGTTCCTAGCTTCCAGGCTAGCTCCCTTGTCTCCAGCTCCTAGCTTCCAGGCTAGCTCCTTGTCCCCAGCTCCTAGCTTCCAGGCTAGCTCCCTGTGTCTCCAGTTCCTAGCTCCCAGGCTAGCTCCCTGTGCCTCCAGTTCCTAACTCCCAGGCTAGCTCCCTGTGTCTCCGGTTCCAAGCTCCCAGTCTAGCTCCCTGTGTCTCCAGTTCCAAGCTTCCAGGCTAGCTCCCTGTGTCTCCAATTCCTAGCTCCCAGGCTAGCTCCCTGTGTCTCCAGTTCCTAGCTCCCAGGCTAGCTCCCTGTGTCCCCAGATCCTAGCTTCCAGTCTAGCTCCCTGTGTCTCCAGCTCCTAGCTTCCTGGCTAGCTCATTGTCCCCAGCTCCTAGCTTCCTGGCTAGCTCCTTGTCCCCAGCTCCTAGCTTCCAGGCTAGCTCCCCGTGTCTCCAGTCCCTAACTCACAGAATAGCTCACTGTGACTCCAGTTCCTAACTCCCAGGCTAGCTCCCTGTGTCTCCTGTTCCTTGCTCCCAGGCTAGCTCCCTGTGTCTCCGGTTCCAAGCTCCCAGGCTAGCTCCCTGTGTCTCCAGTTCCAAGCTTCCAGGCTAGCTCACTGTGTCTCCAGTTCCTAGGTCCCAGACTAGCTCCCTGTCTCCAGTTCCTAGCTTCCAAGCTAGCCCCGTGTGTCCCCAGCTCCTAGCTTCCAGGCTAGCTCTGTGCGTCTCCAGCTCCTAGCTTCCTGGCTAGCTCCTTGTCCCCAGATCCTAGCTTCCAGTCTAGCTCCCTGTGTCTCCAGCTCCTAGCTTC
>JANIIK010000755.1:0-2500 GCA_027704905.1 Muraenolepis orangiensis
AGGACATCATTAAACGCTAGCAGTTGCCAACATTAACCTTGGATAACTACAATTGTGACTTTGATAGGAGAGGTGTTTCTAAGAATTGGTTGCCTAGTTTCCTAGGACCTAAAGTATGATGAAAATATATATTATTATATTATATAATTATAACGTTATAGATTCATTATAATATATTAATATTTATATATTTTATTTATTAATATAAACATTATTATATAGTGATATATATTATTATATAAAATATGTTTATTCACATATATTATTATATATATTTTAGATCATGTTCTGAATATAAAATACACATACAAGTATGATTAACAGCATCCTGATTATGATTGTCTAATAATAATAACACTCATAATACTCATCATTAATAAATAATATTGTTACAGTAATAATATATGTTGTATTTTACAGAAGAAGGATTCATTGTGATGGTTATGCATTATGTAAAAGATACCAACCATCATGTATCTCATCAATATATTAATATATTGATAAGATACATGATGTCCACCATCATGTTCATTCCCAGTAGGACGTCACCTCCTGCTGTGTGGATGGACTTTCAATCTGAGGAGTTAGTGTGTTGTTGTGATGACTCAAACTAAACAGACACTTACACTTCTTTAGAGTCGACCTCAGGTCAGACATCTTCTTCATCTCCATGTCCAGTGTCTCCTTCAGCTGATCCAGGGATCTCCTCAAGGTCCCTAGCATGAGTCTATCTTCCCCAGCTGGGCCTTCTTCAGCTCATATTCCTCCTTCAGACGTACAACAGGATGGGACCTGTGGTCCCCCTCTTCTCCTGGTTCAACACAAGGCTGCTCTTTGACCGGTACGGACCGTCTAAACTCGTCCACCATCTCCGATAAGAGGGTATTGACCCGTAGATCGGGTCTTGTGCGGAACAGCTCGTTGCAAAGAGGACATTTGAACTGGACCTGGTCCTCCCAGAACGTGGTGATACAGGCTCTACAGAAGTTGTGTCCACATGGTGTGGAAACTGGACTCTTGAACACATCCAGACAGACGAAACAGGAAAAGTTCTCCTCAGACCAGGAAGATTTAGCAGAGGCCATTCCTAGAACACATTGTTGAATCAAGTTAGAAAACAACCTTTTTTTTTAACCTATTAAAGTGTTAAAGTGTACTGTAAAGAGAGAGAGAGAGAGAGAGAGAGAGAGAGAGAGAGAGAGAGAGAGAGAGAGAGAGAGAGAGAGAGAGAGAGAGAGAGAGAGAGAGAGAGAGAGACGAGAGAGAGAGAGAGAGAGAGAAGTACTACCACTACCTTATTCTACTACTACAACTACTACTACTAATTATTACTTATAATACTACTAATACTAATAGAACTAACTACTACTACTACTACTACTTCTACTACTACTACTACTACTACTACTTAATACAATCCACTACTACTATTACTACTACGACGACGACTATTACTACTACTACTACTACCACTGCTGATACTACTAACAACTATTACTACTACTACAACTACTACTACTCAAATTATACTACTACCACTACTACAAAAAAAAAGATCTTTAAAAACGTATTAAAGTGTTTAGACAACAGTTTAAAGTGGTTCTAATGTCCCTATATGTGTATATATCCCCATCTATATTCTACTACTTCCACTACTACTAAAAAAACGATCTTTTAAAAACGTATTAAAGAGTTTAGACAACAGTTTAAACAGGTTCTAATGTCCCTATATGTGTATATATCTATCTATATGAGTGATGGAGTAGCGTAGGGCTTGATATAAACATATAATACACATCTAACACTACATGAACTTAACAATGGTCCACCATCAAAGTGTGTCCGTTGGAACAGGCTCCCTGGTGCAGAACTAACTCTTTGAAGCCCTTGGTCAACACTCACTACTCACCTTAGAACGCTGTCCACCGCTTAGTTGGACAAAGGCTGGTGTCCTTTCAACTGTTCTCTCCTCGTCGCGTCTCAAAGAGGAACTGTTATCTCCGCGTCGCGTCTTGCCTTTTATGCTCCGCTAAGCTTTGTGACGTCATGGGGGGCGGGGCCACGCGATGACGTCACTTCCGAGCAAACGTTGATGTTTATTATATGTTTATATCAAGCCCTACGCTACTCCATCACTCATATAGATAGAGATATATACACATATAGGAACATTACAACCACTTTAAACTGTTGTCTAAACACTTTAATACGTTTTTAAAGTAGTAGAATATAGTTGGGAATGTATACAGAACAAGTCCGGTGCTCAAACAGTCCGTGCGGGAACACGCCCCCCCAACCATAGTTCCCCAGGTGAATTATGTAACTCACCACAATAGGAACATTACAACCACTTTAAACTGTTGTCTAAACACTTTAATACGTTTTTAAAAGATCGTTTTTTTGTAGTAGTAGTGGTAGTAGTAGAATTCGAGTAATAGTAATAGTAGTTGTAGTAGTAGTAATAGTTGTTAGTAGTAGTAGTATCAGTAGTGTTAGTAGT
>JANIIK010000755.1:7500-12139 GCA_027704905.1 Muraenolepis orangiensis
CCTGTTCCAACGGACACACTTTGATGGTGGACCATTGTTAAGTTCATGTAGTATTAGATGTGTATTATATGTTTATATCAAGCCCTACGCTACTCCATCACTCATATAGATAGAGATATATACACATATAGGGACATTAGAACCTGTTTAAACTGTTGTCTAAACACTTTAATACGTTTTTAAAAGATTGGTTTTTTTGGTAGTAGTAGAATTCGATTAGTAGTAGTTGTAGTAGTAGTAATAGTTGTTAGTAGTAGTAGTATCAGTAGTGTTAGTAGTAGTAGTTGAAATAGTCGTCGTAGTAGTAATAGTAGTAGTGGTAGTAGTAGTGGATTGTAGTAGTAGTAGTAGTTGTAATAGTAGTAGTTGTAGTTGTAATAGTAGTAGTAGTAGTTGTAATAGTAGTAGTAGTAGTAGTAGTAGTATTAGTTGTTGTATTAGTGGTGGTAGTGGAGTAGTAGTAGTATAAGTAGTGGATGGTAGTAGTAGTAGTAGTATGAGTTGTAGTAGTAGTAGTATTATAAGTAATAGTAGTTGTATTAGTATTAGTAGTATAAGTAGTAGTAGTTGTAATAATATAATAAGTATTTGTAGTAGTGGTTGAGTAGTAGTATTTGTAGTAGTAGTATCATTAGTGTTAGAAGTAGTAGTTGTAATAGTAGTGGAGTAGTAGTAGTAGTAGTAGTAGTGGTAGTAGCTGTGAGTAGGAGTAGTAGTATTAATATTAGTAGTCTTAGTAGTAGTATAAGTAGTGGATGGTAGTAGTAGTAGTTGTAGTGGAGTAGTAGTAGTAATAGTAGTAGTTGTAACATTTGTAGTAGTAGTTGTAACAGTAGTAGTAGTAGAATAAGTATTTGTAGTAGTAGTAGTAGTAGTCGTTAGTAGTAGTAGTAGTAGTAGTTGTTATAGTATTAGTTTTAGTAGTAGTAGTAGTATCAGTAGTGTTAGTAGTAGTAATTGTAGTAGTAGTAGTACTACTCTCTCTCTCTCTCTCTCTCTCTCTCTCTCTCTTTACAGTACACTTTAATACGTTTAAAAAAAAGATTGTTTTCTAACTTGATTCAACAATGTGTTCTAGGAATGGCCTCTGCAAAATCTTCCTGGTCTGAGGAGAACTTTTTCATCTGTCTGGATGTGTTCAAGAGTCCAGTTTCCACACCATGTGGACACAACTTCTGTAGAGCCTGTATCACCACGTTCTGGGAGGTCCAGGTCCAGTTCAAATGTCCTCTTTGCAACGAGCTGTTCCACACAAGACCCGATCTACGGGTCAATACCCTCTTATCGGAGATGGTGGACGAGTTTAGACGGTCCGTACCGGTCAAAGAGCAGCCTTGTGTTGAACCAGGAGAAGAGGGGGACCACAGGTCCCTTTACTGTTGTACGTCTGAAGGAGGAATATGAGCTGAAGAAGGCCCAGCTGGGGAAGATAGACTCATGCATAGGGACCTTGAGGAGATCCCTGGATCAGCTGAAGGAGACACTGGACATGGAGATGAAGAAGATGTCTGTCCTGAGGTCGACTCTAAAGAAGTGTAAGTGTCTGTTTAGTTTGAGTCATCACAACAACACACTAACTCCTCAGATTGAAAGTCCATCCACACAGCAGGAGGTGACGTCCTACTGGGAATGAACATGATGGTGGACATAATGTATCTTCATCAATATATTAATATATTGATAAGATACATGATGGTTGGTATATTTTACATAATGTATAACCATCACAATGAATCCTTCTTCTGTAAAATACAACATATATTATTACTGTAACAATATTATTTATTAATGATGAGTATTATGAGTGTTATTATTATTAGACAATCATAATCAGGTTGCTGTTAATCATACTTGTATGTGTATTTTATATTCAGAACATGATCTAAAACATATCTAATAATATATGTGAATAAACATATTTTATATAATAATATATATCACTATATAATAATGTTTATATTAATAAATAAAATATATAAATATTAATATATTATAATGAATCTATAACGTTATAATTATATAATATATAATAATATATATTTTCATCATACTTTAGGTCCTAGGAAACTAGGCAACCAATTCTTAGAAACACCTCTCCTATCAAAGTCACAATTGTAGTTATCCAAGGTTAATGTTGGCAACTGCTAACGTTTAATGATGTCCTATCTATAAATCAAGAGAGTACTTTCCAATCAAGTACTTTTTCTTCCTCAGTGCTTATTCACGGCTCCACCCATTTCTAAAGGGTTTATTGAACTGACTCCAAACGGCTCATATCTTGATGACCTCATCAGGAGTATTTCTGTGTAGACTCATCATGTCTTTGGTTCTCTCTCCCATCAGATGAGTGTGAACTCACACTGGACCCAAACACAGCCCACAGAGGACTCTCTCTGTCTGAGGACAACAGGAAGGTGACGAAGGTTAGAGAGGAGGAGTATCCTGATCACCCGGAGAGATTTGAATACTATCACCAGGTGTTGTGTAGAGCGGGTCTGACTGACCGCTGTTACTGGGAGATGGAGAGGAAAGCAGGAGGTGTTGGTATAGGAGTGACATACAGAGGAATCACTACGAGAGGAGGGGGTGATGACAGCTGGCATGGATTCAACGACAAGTCCTGGAGTCTTTATTGTCATGATGATGGTTACTCTGTCTGGTACAACGGTGGTCCAACAGTCATGATCTCCGCCCCTCTAACAGAGTAGGAGTGTATGTGGACAGGCCTGCTGGCTCTCTGTCCTCCTACAGAGTGTCCCCAGATGGAGGAGGGTCCTCAGACACACTGACACTCATCCACACCTTCCATTCCACATTCACCCAGGAGGACCTCCTCCCTGGGTTTGGGTTATGGGGGGGTTATGGTTCCTCAGTGTCTCTGTGTCGCTTGTAACAACACACATAGAGCACACACACACACACACACACACACATATAGAGAAGTACACACACACACACACATATCAATTCATACACAGATATACAGTGCTGCTCGAAAGTATGTGAACCCCTTGAACAGTTAAGAGTTTTCTGTTGTTTTATCATGATTTTCCTATTTTATCATCACAAGTTTTACATATATGAAATGTCAGGTTTATGTTTAACAGTTCCATGTACTTTTTTAGAGGGAATTGTGTGAGTAGCCAAAAAAATACATGAAACATGGAATTAGTGGATGTGCAAAAGTAAGTGAACCCCCAGCTGTATTGGTAAAGTCAAGGAGGTAACAGATTCAGGTGAAACACTTTTGGGTGCTTAATTAGTCAATTAAGCAAACCAATCAAATGAGACATCATTAGGAAAAGGGTTGGACAACACAGATTAAAAGAGAGAGAAAAACAACCAAACGACTGCAGTGCCAGGGTGTACCCATACGAATCAACCATGCCAAGAGGAAAGGAGATACCCGAGGAAATCAAGAAAATGGTACTGACAGCCCATCAGTCTAGAGAAGGCTACAAGACAATCTCCAAACGATTCCAGCTCCATCCATCCACGGTGAGGCAAATAATTTACAAATGGAGGGCGTCCAAGATGACCGCATCTTTGCCTAGAAGTGGACGCCCATTAAAACTAACATCAAGAAGCACCCGTAGAATAATAAATCAGGTAAAGGACAACCCACACATCACCTCTAAAGAGTTGCAGAGCTCTCTGGCAGCGTCAGGTGTAAATGTACATGCGTCTACAATTAGACGAAAATTGAACCAACACGACATTCATGGGAGGGTTGCTAGAAGGAAGCCTCTGCTCTCCAAAAAGAACAAAGCTGCCCGTTTAAACTTTGCCAGAGAGAACTTGGACAAACCAGAGGCCTTCTGGAAGTCCATTCTCTGGACAGATGAGTCCAAAATAGAATTATTTGGTCATAATCGTAAGCGCTTTGTTTGGAGAAAAACCAACACAGCACATGAAGAAAAGAACCTCATCCCAACAGTGAAGCATGGTGGTGGAAATGTTAAGGTATGGGGCTGCTTCTCTGCTTCTGGACCTGGACAACTCCATATCATCCAGGGAAACATGAATTCTGAAGTGTATCAGCAAATTCTTGATAAGAATCTCCAGCCATCAGTCAGGAAGTTGAAACTGGGCCGTAAATGGGTTTTTCAACAAGACAACGACCCAAAACATACCAGCAAATCTACCAAGGAATGGTTCAGAAAAAAGAGGATTCGTACTCTGGATTGGCCAAGTCAAAGTCCGGACCTCAATCCAATTGAAATGTTGTGGCTAGACCTGAAGCGGGGGGTACATGCCAGATGTCCCTCCAACCTTTCTCAACTGGCTGAGTTCTGCAAGGAAGAGTGGGCAAAAATCCCCCACAGCAGATGCGAGAGACTGGTCAGTGGCTATAGAAAACGTTTGATTGCAGTAATGGCTGCAAAAGGAGGTGCCACACGCTATTAACCAAAAGGGTTCACATACTTTTGCACAAGTCATATTTTCAGTTTTTGTGGGAGAAACCACTTTTTTTGAATAAATAATGAAAATACATCATTTTTCTTTGTTTGTGTCCATTATTTGGAAAGTCCTGCTTTACAAATTGGTGTTTGGATATACATTTAATAAGGTTATTTTACATTTTTGTACAATTACAATGACCATGTCTAGGGGGTTCACATACTTTCGAGCAGCACTG
>JANIIK010000756.1:0-140000 GCA_027704905.1 Muraenolepis orangiensis
ACCGCGAGACTGCTACACACTGAGTTGTGCGGAATACGTGGAGTGGATTCCAGTTTACTCCGGACCCTACAGAAATCCACCATTTCATCCACAGTCAAAATAGAACAGTTTAATGCACAATCCCTTACAAACAAATCATCATTCATACAAGACCACATCATGGACAAGGGAATAGACTTCATGTGCCTCACGGAATTGTGGCAACAGCCTGAGGTTTACTCTGCCCTAAATGAAGTCTGTCCCCCTGGCTACAGCTACCTGGAAAAAGCTCGCAGCACTGGTCGTGGTGGCGGCTTAGCAATAATACATATAAATGCACTGGAACTGTCCCCCCTGCCTCTGCCTGTGCAATCCTCATTTGAATGCCTTGGATTTAAATGTAAACCCCCCCTCCCACTGATATTACTTCTCATCTACCGGCCTCCCAAACCCAACTCAGCTTTCATCCCAGAGATGCACGACCTTCTCACTACACTCTGCGCTACCTCTGCCAACATTATAATACTAGGAGACATAAATGTTCACGTTGACACCCCCTCCTGTCGCTATGCAGCCGAGTTCCTACACCTCCTGGACTGCCTCAACCTAACACAACATGTTGATGTCCCCACACACACTAGGGGACACACACTGGACCTTGTCATCACAAACTCTGCCCCCATTAGTAAACTATCAGTGTACGATCTAGGTGTGTCGGATCACAAGGCCATCTCAATGGAGCTGTCACTCCTGCTACCCCGCACCAAACCCAAGCGTCAAATCCATTTCAGAAATCTGAAAAACATCAACCCCGACACCATGACTTCGGATCTCCAGCATCTCTCCACAATTACACCTACATCAGTCAATGAATCTGTGGACTTTTACAATAAATCTCTGCGTAATCTCCTGGATCTCCACGCCCCTGTCAAAACCAGAACAGTCACCTTCACACGCTCAGCCCCCTGGTACACCTGCGAGCTGCGGAAAATGAAGACAGCGGGGCATGTCCTTGAGCGGCGCCTCAAGGTTTCTGGACTCACTGTTCACAGACAGGCATACCGGGGCCACCAAAAGGCCTATGCAAAGTCCCTCAGAGACACACGGTCAAAATTCTACTCCACTATCATCAACAATAGCCCTGGCAACTCCAAGCAACTCTTTTCCACCATAAATCATCTCCTCAAACCTCAGACTACCTTACACAAAGACACCACAGAGGAGCAGTGTGATCATTTTATCACATTTTTTAGGAAAAAAGTAGAGACCATCCGCTCTCTCCTCTCAAACTCCGCTGCTCTCCCAGTCCTGACTGTCAACCCCCAACCCGGACCTACCCAGCCTCTTTGCTGCTTCACTGATATCTCGCAGCATGAAGTTGAGGCCATCATCAAAAAGATGAAATCCTCCACCTGTGCCCTGGACCCCTTTCCCACAGCCCTGGTCAAATCGAACATTGGTGCCATAAGTCCCCTGATCACTTCAGTGACAAACCACTCCATCCAGTCTGGTCATGTTCCTTCCCCATTAAAAGCTGCTATAATCAAAACCCACCTTAGACCCTGAAGTCCTGGCTAATTATAGACCCATCTACAACCTGCCATTTCTATCAAAGGTGCTGGAGAAGGTAATTGCCATTCAGATTCACGAACATCTCAAACACAACAACCTCTTTGAAAAGTTCCAGTCTGGTTTCCGCCAGGGCCACAGTACAGAAACTGCCTTAGTCAGGGTCACCGGATCTCCATCCCTCCTCATCCTCCTGGATCTAACTGCAGCATTTGACACGGTCGACCACGACATTCTACTCCATCGTCTTCGCTCGACAATTGGACTCTCTGACTCTGCCCTAAACTGGTTCACCTCATATCTCACCGGGAGGACTGAGCACGTCACCTTGGGAGCGGCAAAATCACAAACACACTCTGTGAACTGTGGTGTCCCTCAAGGATCAGTCCTCGGCCCCACCCTTTTCACCATATACATGTCCCCCCTTGGTCGTGTCATCAGCCAGCATGGAATATCTTTCCATTGCTATGCTGATGACACGCAGCTCTACATCAGAACAAACCCAACCCCTTCCGCACCTCTGCCATCATCCAACATAACCACATGCCTGGAGGAGATAAAGGTGTGGATGAAGCAAAACTTCCTTCAATTAAACAGCTCCAAGACTGAAGCCATTCTAGTTGGCACTCCACATCAGGTCCTTTCATCCTCCATCACCAGCATCACCTTCTCCGGTCAGAACATTTCACTCTCATCAACTGTCACCAATCTGGGTGTTAAAATGGATCCTCACCTTACCTTTGAGGCCCACATCAAACAAACATGCAAGACCTCCTTCTACCACCTCAGAAATATTGCTAAACTCCGTCCCACACTCAGTCTATCAGATGCTGAAAAGCTTGTCCACGCCTTTGTCTCCTCCAGGCTAGATTACTGTAACGCACTTCTCATTGGGATTCCTGCCAAGAACATCCAGAAGCTGCAGTACATCCAGAACAGCGCTGCTAGGATCCTGATGAGAGTGCGGAAGTATGAGCACATCACGCCCATACTCAAATCATTGCACTGGCTCCCGGTCTCACTCAGGATTGACTACAAAATCACCCTCTTCACCTATCAGTGCATTCATGGAAATGCTCCCTCATATATCAAAGAACTTCTCACCCCACAAAACTCCACGAGCAGCCTACGCTCTGAAAAGGCAAACCTCCTCCTTCCCCCCAGGACCAAACTGAAAACCATGGGAGACCGAGCCTTTTGCTCCGCTGCTCCGAGACTGTGGAATTCCCTCCCAAACCAGCTGAGGACACCACAGACTGTGGATGTTTTAAAAAAGGCCTAAAAACACACCTTTTTAGAATAGCTTTTCACTAGATTTTTAAAAAAACGTAAACATCGCTGCTTTTATTCTGTTGTTTTATTTAAACCATTTTTACTCTGTAGCACTTTGAGTTTTGCCCATGCAAATTAAAAGTGCAGTATAAATATAATTTATTATTATTATTATTATTACAAGGAGCTAGCCAGGATGCTAGGAGCTGGAGACACGGGGAGCTATCCTGGGAGCTAGGAACTGGAGACACAAGGAGCTAGCCTGAGAGCTAGGAACTGGAGACACAGGGAGCTAGCCTGGAAGCTAGTAGCTGGGGACATGGAGCTAGCCAGGAAGCTAGGAGCTGGAGACACAGGGAGCTATCCTGGAGCTAGGAACTGGAGACACAAGGAGCTATTCTGGAAGCTAGAAGCTGGGGACACTGAGCTAGCCTGGAAGCTAGGAGCTGGAGACATAGTGAGCTAGCCTGGGAGCTAGGAATTGGAGACACACGGAGCTAGCCTGGGAGCTAGGAACTGGATACACAGGGAGCTAGCCTGGGAGCTAGGAACTGGAGACATAGCGAGCTAGCCTGGGAGCTAGGAGCTGGGGACATACGCGGCTAGCTTGGAAGCTAGGAACTGGAGACAGGGAGCTAGTCTGGGAGCTAGGAACTGGAGACACAGGGAGCTAGCCTGGAAGCTTGGAACTGGAGACACAGGGAGCTAGCCTGGGAGCTTGGAACCGGAGACACAAGGAGCTAGCCTGGGAGCTAGGAACAGGAGACACAGGGAGCTTGCCTGGCAGCTAGGAGCTGGAGATATAGCGAGCTAGCCTGGGAGCTAGGAATTGGAGACAGAGGGAGCTAGCCTGGGAGCTAGGAACTGGATACACAGGGAGCTAGCCTGGGAGCTGGGAACTGGAGACACACAGAGCTAGCTTGGAAGCTAGTAGCTGGGGACACACAGGGCTAGCTTGGAAGCTAGGAACTGGAGACAGGGAGCTAGCCTGGGAGCTAGGAACTGGAGACACAGGGAGCTAGCCTGGAAGCTTGGAACTGGAGACACAGGGAGCTAGCCTGGGTGCTTGGAACCGGAGACACAGGGAGCTAGCCTGGGAGCTAGGAACAGGAGATACGGGGAGCTAGCCTGGGAGCTAGAAACTGAAGACACAGGGAGCTAGTCTGGGAGCTAGTAACTGGAGACACAAGGAGCTAGCCTGGAAACTAGGAAATGAAGACACAGGGAGCTAGCCTGGGAGCTGGAGACACAAGGAGCTATTCTGGAAGCTAGAAGCTGGGGACACTGAGCTAGCCTGGAAGCTAGGAGCTGGAGACATAGCGAGCTAGCCTGGGAGCTAGGAATTGGAGACACAAGGAGCTAGTCTGGGAGCTTGGAACTGGATACACAGGGAAATAGCCTGGGAGCTAGGAACTGGAGACACAAGGAGCTAGCCTGGAAACTAGGAAATGGAGAAACAGGGAGCTAGCCTAGAGCTGGGAGCTGGAGACACAAGGAGCTAGCCTGGAAACTAGGAACTGGAGACACAAGGAGCTATTCTGCAAGCTAGAAGCTGGGGACAATGAGCTAGCCTGGAAGCTAGGAGCTGGAGACATAGCGAGTTAGCCTGGGAGCTAGGTAATGGAGACACAGGGAATTAGCCTTGGAGCTAGGAACTGGAGACACAGGTAGCTAGCCTGGGAGCTAGGAACTGGAGACACAGGGAGCTAGCCTGGAAGCTTGGAACAGGAGACACAAGGAGCTAGCTTTGGAGCTTGGAACCGGAGACACAGGGAGCTAGCCTGGGAGCTAGGAACAGGAGACACAGGGAGCTAGCCTGGAGCTAGCAACTGGAGACACAGGGAGCTAGCCTGGGAGCTAGGAACTGGAGACACAGGGAGCTAGCCTGGGAGCTAGGAACTGGATACACAGGGAGCTAGCCTGGGAGCTAGGAACATGAGACACAAGGATCTAGCCTGGGAGCTAGGAACTGGAGACACAGGGAGCTAGCCTGGGAGCTAGGAACTGGAGACACAGGGAGCTAGCCTGGAAGCTTGGAACTGGAGACACAGGGAGCTAAGCTGGGAGCTTGGAACCGGAGACACAGGGAGCTATTCTGGGAGCTAGGAACTGGAGACACAGGGAGCTAGCCTTGGAGCTAGGAACTGGAGACACTGGGAGCTAGGAACTGGAGACACAGGGAGCTAGCCTGGGAGCTAGGAACTGGAGACACAGGGAGCTAGCCTGGACGCTAGGAACTGGAGACACAGGGAGCTAGCCTAGGAGCTAGGAACTGGAGACACAGGGAGCTAGTCTTGGAGCTAGGAACTGGAGACACGAGGAGCTAGCCTGGAAGCTAGGAACTAGAGACGTGGGGAGCTAGCCTGGGAAATAGGAACTAGAGACATGGGGAGCTAGCCTGGGAGCTAGGAGCTGGAGACACAAGGAGCCAGCCTGGAAACTAGGAACTGGAGACACAGGGAGCTAGCCTGGAAGCTGGGAGCTGGAGACACAAGGAGCTAGCCTGGAAACTAGGAACTGGAGTCACAGGGAGCTATTCTGGAAGCTAGAAGCTGGGGACACTGAGCTAGCCTGGAAGCTAGGAGCTGGAGACATGGCGAGCTAGCCTGGAAACGTGGAACTGGAGACACAGGGAGATAGCCTGGAAGCTAGGAGCTAGGGACAAGGAGCTAGCCAGGAAGCTAGGAGCTGGAGACACAGGGAGCTAGCCTGGAAGCAAGGAACTGGAGTCACAGGGAGCTAGCCTTGGAGGTAGGAACTGGAGACACAGGGAGCTAGCCTGGGAGCTAAGAACTGGAGACACAGGGAGCTAGCCTGGAAACTTGGAACTGGAGACACAGGGAGCTAGCCTGGTAGCTTGGAACCGGAGACACAGGGAGCTAGCCTGGGAGCTTGGAACCGGAGACACAGGGAGCTAGCCTGGGAGCTAGGAACTGGAGACACAGGTAATTAGACTGGGAGCTAGGAACAGGAGACACAGGGAGCTAGCCTGGGAGCTAGCAACTGGAGACACTGGGAGCTAGGAACTGGAGACACAGGGAGCTAGCCTGGGATCTAGGAACTGGAGACACAGGGAGCTAGCCTGGAAGCTAGGAGCTAGAGACACAAGGAGCTAGCCTGGAAACTAGGAACTGGAGACACAAGGAGCTAGCCTGGGAACTTGGAACTGGAGACACAGGGAGCTAGCCTGAAATTTAGGAGCTGGGGACAAGGAGCTAGCCAGAAAGCTAGGAGCTGGAGACACAGGGAGCTAGCCTAGGAGCTAGGAACTGGAGACACAGGGAGCTAGCCTGGAAGCTTGGAGCTGGGGACAAGGAGCTAGCCAGGAAGCTAGGAGCTGGAGACACAGGGAGCTAGCCTGGTAGCTTGGAACCGGAGACACAGGGAGCTAGCCTGGGAGCTAGGAACAGGAGACACAGGGAGCTAGCCTGGGAGCTAGGAACTGGAGACACTGGGTGCTAGCCTGGGAGCTAGGAACTGTAGATACAGGGATCTAGCCTGGAAGCTAAGAACTGGAGACACAGGGAGCTAGCCTGGGAGCTTGGAACCGGAGACACAGGGAGCTAGCCTGGGAGCTAGGAACTGGAGACACAGGTAATTAGCCTGGGAGCTAGGAACAGGAGACACAGGGAGCTAGCCTGGGAGCTAGCAACTGGAGACACTGGGAGCTAGGAACTGGAGACACAGGGAGCTAGCCTGGGATCTAGGAACTGGAGACACAGGGAGCTAGCCTGGAAGCTAGGAGCTAGAGACACAAGGAGCTAGCCTGGAAACTAGGAACTGGAGACACAAGGAGCTAGCCTGGGAACTTGGAACTGGAGACACAGGGAGCTAGCCTGAAATTTAGGAGCTGGGGACAAGGAGCTAGCCAGAAAGCTAGGAGCTGGAGACACAGGGAGCTAGCCTAGGAGCTAGGAACTGGAGACACAGGGAGCTAGCCTGGAAGCTTGGAGCTGGGGACAAGGAGCTAGCCAGGAAGCTAGGAGCTGGAGACACAGGGAGCTAGCCTGGGAGCTAGGAACTGGAGACACAGGGAGCTAGCCTGGGAGCTAGGAACTGGAGACACAGGGAGCTAGCCTGGGAGCTAGGAACAGGAGACACAGGGAGCTAGCCTGGGAGCTAGGAACTAGAGACACAGGGAGCTAGCGTAACTCAGGTGGTGTCCCGCTCTCTGCTTCTGGGTTATCGGCTTGGCTCAATGTAGTCTTGACCATTCTGTTAGGACCCAACGAGACCGGCCAGCCAAATGTGGCAGAGAACCCAGAAGAAGAGACACAGGACAACCTAAACTACGGAAAATCTCTTTCCTGAAAAATATCCACAAACTCTAAAAACCACAACAAGGTAGTATAGGTTACGTGTTGTGGTCGACGCGGGGAGATGGTCCAGAGGGTGGAAGGCGGAGAGGCTCCTAGGAGCGGGGGCGGTTGGAGCCATAAGGTTCTCAGTAAGGTGTGCGACGGTCAAGCCCCGACGTCGGTCTTCGTGGGCCTTAAGTAGGGAAGATCCCAGGTGTTCTTTGGCCTCAGCTGGCCTGATTATGATGGGAAACACCTGGGATCATATATCATATACATGATATATAGAATCATATATCACTTTATTACAGCAGGAAGAAGACTAAAATACTGTAGTCAACTCTGATCTGTGATATATCATCAATATATATCACTAATATATCATCATATATTACTTTATTACAGCAGGGAGAAGACTAAGATACTGTAGTCTGTAGTGAGTACAGGAAGTACTCAGTACATGCTTTATAATAGGTACATTGTCAGTACTTTTACTCAGTATAATAGGTACATTGTCAGAACTTGTACTCAGTATAACTTAGGAGTATGGCGCCGTACGAGATGGCTGCCGTGTCGCGAGCTCCCGCACGACGACGCAGTTTTTTGTTATTTATTCTTTTTATCGCAACTATTTTAGTTCAGGATGTTAGCAGCAAGTTCACTTATAACTTCTGCACACTTCGGGAGATCAGATCGACAGTCGCTCGCCGCCTACCGGAGTTTTTTCATTCTTTCGACTCGGACGTCCCGCCCGAAGTCACAGCTGGATTATCTCCGTCCATTTTGGGCACGATTACGCGCAAGCGTCGCCGGAGGAAGCGAGGGAAGCGAGCCGGCGTGCTAGTCAGGCTGAGATGTCGATCCGATCGCCCCCCACTACCCACCATTCTACTGGCTAATGTACAGTCTCTGGACAATAAGTTAAGCGAACTACAGGCTCGTATTCAATTCCACCGGGAAACTAGGGACAATTGTATTATCTGCCTTACGGAGACATGGATGTCGGAGGGGGTTACCGACGCAGCTATCGAGCCGACGGGATTTTCCGTCCACCGGGCGGACAGAACAAAGGCTCTCTCCGGTAAAGATCGCGGAGGGGGGGTATGTCTCATGATAAACAGATCTTGGTGCAACCAAAGTCATGTACATCCCCTCAAGTCCTTCTGTTCCCCGGACCTGGAGTACCTGATGCTTATGTGCCGTCCATACTGGCTACCTCGGGAGTTTACAGCGGTAACCGTGACCGCTGTTTACATTCCCCCACAAGCCAACACGGACACAGCGCTGAAGGAACTGTACGGGGCTATCAGCGAACAGGAGTCGGCCCACCCCGAGGCTGCTCTCATCGTAGCGGGGGACTTCAACAAGGCGAACCTGAAGAAGGTTCTCCCGAAGTTCTACCAACACATAAAGAGCAACACACGGGGCGAGCGGATCCTCGACCACTGCTACACTCCCTTCCGTGATGGCTACAAGGCCCTCCTCCGCCCACCGTTCGGCAAATCAGATCACCGCTCTATCCAGCTACTCCCCGCCTATAGGCAGAGACTGAAGCAGCAACCGATCGCTGTGAGGGAGGTCCAATGCTGGTCGGACCAATCAGATTCTACGCTGCAGGATTGTTTTGATCACGCTGACTGGCACATGTTCCGCGTTGCCTCGGACAATAACATCAACGAGTACGCGTCGTCGGTCACCGGGTTCATCAAGAAGTGCATAGATGACGTTGTTCCGACCAAGTCGGTTCGGATATATCCCAACCAGAAACCGTGGATTAACGGCGATGTTCGCGCTGCCCTACATGCGCGTAACGCCGCCTTTGGTTCCGGGAATACGGAGGAATATACGAGAGCCCGTTACGACCTCCGTAAGACCATCGTCACTGCCAAGCGGGAGTATAAGGACAGAGTGGAAGATAAATTCAAGAAACACGATGCGAGGGGTATGTGGCAGGGGCTGCAGAAGATAACGAACTTCAGAGGGAGAACCAGTTGTGTAGAGAACTCCTCTACCTCCCTCCCAGGAGAGCTAAATACATTTTTTGCTCGGTTCGACGTAAACGGCAGCCCGCCGAAGCCAGCACCGACTGGGGAGACCAGCCAGCTGCGCATCTCGGAGGCGGATGTGCGCCGCACCTTTAAGCGGCTGAACATCCGTAAGGCGGCAGGCCCCGACGACATCCCGGGCCGCGTCCTCAGAGCATGCGCAGACCAGTTGGCAGGAGTCTTTGCAGACATCTTCAACCTCTCCCTGTCCCAGGCTGTTGTCCCCGCGGTCTTCAAGATATCCACCATCGTGCCTGTCCCTAAACAAACCAAGGTAACATGCCTGAATGACTACAGACCTGTGGCCCTCACCTCGATCGTTAGCAAATGCTTCGAGAGGTTGGTCAAGGACTTTATTTGCTCCGTGTTACCTACCACGCTGGACCCATGGCAATTTGCATATCGTCAAAATAGATCCACGGACGACGCAATTGCCATGGCCCTCCACACTGCCCTTTCCCACCTGGAGGGGAAGAACTGTTATGTGCGAATGCTGTTTGTGGACTACAGCTCAGCATTCAACACAATAGTTCCTGCCAAGCTCGACACCAAGCTGAGAGGTCTAGGCGTACCCCCATCCATGTGCAGCTGGATACTGAACCTCCTGTCGGACCGCCGCCAGGTGGTGAGGATGGGCAGCACCACATCAGAGCCACTGACCCTCAACACGGGAGCCCCCCAGGGATGCGTGCTGAGCCCTCTCCTCTACTCCCTCTACACCCACGACTGCATGGCTATGCACAGCTCCAACGTCATCGTCAAGTTTGCTGACGACACGACAGTGATGGGCCTGATCGCCGGCGACGACGAGACAGCCTACAGGGAGGAGGTCGGATCGCTGGAGCAGTGGTGCCAGGAGAACAGCCTCGCCCTCAACGTCAAGAAGACCAAGGAGCTGATCGTGGACTTCAGGAGGCAGAGGGGAGAGCACAGCCCTATCTCCATCGACGGCGTTGCAGTAGAGAGGGTCAGCAGCTTCAAGTTCCTCGGCGTGCACATCTCCGAGGACCTCACATGGTCCACGCACACCACACACGTGGTGAAAAAGGCCCAACAACGCCTGTATTTTCTCAGGCGTCTGAAGAAATTCAGCATGGGCCCCCGCATCCTGAGAACATTCTACAACGGCACCATCGAGAGTGTTCTGACAGGGTGTATCACCGCCTGGTACGGGAACTGCACGGCACTCGAGCGCAGAGCGCTTCAAAGGGTGGTGCGGACGGCCCAGTATATCGTTGGAGGTGAGCTCCCCTCCCTCCTGGACATTTACAACCAGCGGTGCGTGGCCAAGGCCAAAAGAATTATAAAAGACATTGCCCACCCCAGCCACGAACTTTACTCACTATTACCGTCAGGCAGGCGATACCGCAGTATCAAGTGTCGTACAAATAGGCTTAGAGATAGCTTCCACAGTCAGGCCATCAGGCTGCTGAACAAGGGCGTATAACATATAACAATGTATATTTTATTACATTGATTTATATATATATATTGCTCTTTTCTGTGCTGATTTTTGCATTTTATAAATTGCATTTTTTATTTTTATTTTATATTCTTTATTCTATTTTTTATTCTATTTTTATCTATTTTTATTTTATCTTATTTTATTTTATAACTGCTGTCTGTCGTCGGGTATTGCACACAAGAATTTCACATCACTGCTTTATACTAAACTGTAAACTGTGAAGTGACAATAAACTTGACTTGACTTGACTTGACTTGAGTATAATAGGTACATTGTCAGTACTTGTACTCAGTATAATAGGTATTCTCAGTACATGTAGTCAGTATAATAGGTACATTGTTAGTACCTTTACTCAGTATAATAGGTATATTCTCAGTACATGTACTCAGTAGAATAGGTACATTTTTGTCACGGTCCAACCCAGCTCTTTCCACTCTTAGTCCTGGATCTCCGCGGCTTCCTGGATCCGCGATGTCACCGGACTCCGTTCCGAAATGCCACTCCGTGTTTTCCTTGTCAGCCGTTTGACACTGAACTCACCTGTTGTCAATCGCTCCTCATTGACTAAGCTGTATTCAAGCCATGTCTGTTGTGTTACTCAATGCTGGATTATCACCCTGATTTTTCCGAAAGCCTCACGTTCGTATCGAGTTAAGTTCATTGTGTTCTGTCTATTGATCCTCCGTGCTTTGACCCTCACCTGGAGAACGACCTTGTTTTAGCCTGTTTTGTACCTTTTTTGTACCTCTGCCTCAACCCTCGACATCCTGTTGACGACCTCTGCTTGCCTTGACCACCTTTTTGGATTTGCCCTGTCTGTACCTTTTGCCTTTTGCTGGCGTTAATCGGCGTGTGCGCTGATCATTAAACACCTGTTCTACCTGGCTTCTGTCACTCTGCTTTCGGGTCCTATACCTCTACCCTGCCCTGACACATCCTTGGTCCTGTTGGTTTGTTTTAATTTCATTCTGTAGTTGCACACAGGGCATCGTTTTTTCCTCACCAACAATCTCTCCCTCTGGAGCCATCTTATTAGGCGTTTACCACCTCTAGCTGTCTTCTTGTCAATATTATATTACTGAAAAATACAAACAATTTAAAATGTAACAGACGTACGATCAGATGCAGTTGTACCGTTATTTAGTTTTTACTTTTCTAACAATAAGTCGTTCTAATCATTGACTTTAGATTAGTCTTCACCAGAGTCAGGATAAAGGACACTACTGCTGGTCAGTACGCTGTTGAGTTGGACACTACTAACGTTAAGCGTTTACAGGAGTCACAGCTTTTCCCACTTCTCTCATCCATAACCAAATGTAACGTTAACTTAACCCCACAGAGCATATTCAGTTTGTCACTGCATTCATCTTAAAGAGGGCGGTTGAATGTGTTTACAGTTGCCTGTTATACCTGTTATGCCTGCGAGGTTCCCAACCACCCTGGGCTCCATCTCTTCTCCCCCCTACCGTCCGGTCGTCGGTTCTGCAGCATCCGTACAACGACTACCAGGTTCAAGGATAGTTTGATCCACAGGCAGTGACCTACTGAACTGCTAGGAGTGCTGCCACTATCATAACATTGTCATTAACATTACACTGTCATACTTTGCTGGACTCATTACAGTTACTGCACTGTTCTGCACTGAATTCATGATGCTGCTGCACTACTGGCACTTTAAAATGCTTTTAAATGCTTTTCTGCACAATTCAACACACACTCCATCAGTGACTTTATAGTCATTTTAATTGTGTACAGTTTTGTTGCAGTACAGTGTAAGTATAGAACATAGTATAGTATATTGTGTTAAATTGTAGTATAAACTCAAACTGCAGGAGGGAATGGGGAGTAAGCATTCCATTCTACTTGTTGCATATGGCAAATAAAAATCTTCAATATTGAACCTTGAATGAAGGAGTAGGTAGGGGTCAGAGGTCATTAAGGAGCAGGTAGGGGTCAGAGTTCATTAAAGAGCAGGTAGGGGTCAGAGGTCATTAAGGAGCAGGTAGGGGTCAGAGGTCATTAAGGAGCAGGTAGGGGTTAGGGCTCATTAAGGAGCAGGTAGGGGTCAGAGGTCATTAAGGAGCAGGTAGGGGTCAAAGGTCAAAAAGTAGCAGGTAGGGATAACAGGTCCTTAATAAGCAGGTAGGGGTTAGAGGTCATTAATGAACAGGAAGGACTCAGGGGTCATAAAGGAGATTGTAGGGGTTAGAGGTCATTAAGGAGCTGGTAGGGGTCAGAGGTCATTGAGGAACAGGTAAGGGTTAGGAGTCATTAAGGAACAGGTAGGGGTTAGGGGTCATTAAGGAGCAGGTAGGGGTCAGAGGTCAAAAAGGAGCAGGTAGGGATTACAGGTCCTTAAGAAGCAGGTTGGGGTCAGAGGTCATTAAGGAGCAAGTAGGTATTAGAGGTCATTAAGGAGCAGGTAGGGGTTAGGGGTCATTGAGGAGCAGGTAGGGATTAGGGGTCATTGAGGAGCAGGTAGGGGTCAGGGGTCATTGAGGAGCAGGTACAGTGGAACATATCTTTAATAAATGAACAAGCTGTGCTGCTAAGTTGTTCCCAGCACAAGGAAATCAATATTCACTTCATCAGCTCCCAACACAAGGAATTCAATAATCACTTTTTCACCTCACAGCACAAGGAAATCAATATTCACAAATATTGATCCCAATATTATGGATGAACAGAATATCAATCAGGATCCGTGTTAGAAACTCATATCAGAGCCTTTTAGAATGAAAATACACAGAATATCATAGAGGGTGGTTCTATATGTGTGTGTGTGTATTTCTATGTGTGTTTGTGTGTGTGTGTGTGCTCTATGTGTGTTGCTACACTCGACACAGAGACACTGAGGAACCAAGACCCCATAACCCAAACGCAGGGAGGAGGTCCTCCTGGGTGAATGTGGACTGGAAGGTGTGGATGAGTGTCAGTGTGTCTGAGGACC
Organism: Muraenolepis orangiensis; assembly: GCA_027704905.1. Lineage (NCBI taxonomy): Eukaryota > Metazoa > Chordata > Actinopteri > Gadiformes > Muraenolepididae > Muraenolepis > Muraenolepis orangiensis. The sequence continues at coordinate 13,579 of JANIIK010000756.1, forward strand.
CTCCTCCATCTGGGGACACTCTGTAGAAGGACAGAGAGCCAGCAGGTCGGTCCACATACACTCCTACTCTGTTAGAGGGGGGGAGACGTATGGCTGTTACTCTACCGTTGTACCAGACAGAGTAACGATCATCATGACAATAAAGACTCCAGGACTTGTTGTTGAATCCAAGCCAGCTGTCATCACCCACTCCTCTCCTAGTGATTCCTCTGTATGTCACTCCTATATCAACATTTCCTCCTTTCCTCTCCATCTCCACCTCCCAGTAACAGCAGTCAGTCAGACCCTCTCTACACAACACCTGGGGCCAGGAGTCAAATCTCTCCGGGTGATCAGGATACGACTCCTCCTCTCTAACCCTCGTCACCTTCCTGTTGTCCTCAGACAGAGAGAGTCCTCTCCCGGCTGTGTTTGGGTCCAGTGTGAGTTCACACTCATCTGATGGGAGAGAGAACCAAAGACATGATGAGTCTACACAGAAATACTCCTGATGAGGTCATCAAGATATGAGCCGTTTGGAGTCAGTTCAATAAACCCTTTAGAAATGGGTGGAGCCGTGAATAACCACTGAGGAAGAAAAAGTACTTGATTGGAAAGTACTCTCTTGATTTATAGATAGGACATCATTAAACGCTAGCAGTTGCCAACATTAACCTTGGATAACTACAATTGTGACTTTGATAGGAGAGGTGTTTCTAAGAATTGGTTGCCTAGTTTCTAGGACCTAAAGTATGATGAAAATATATATTATATATATATATAATTATAACGTTATAGATTCATTATAATATATTAATATTTATATATTTTATTTATTAATATAAACATTATTATATAGTGATATATATATTATTATATAAAATATGTTTATTCACATATATTATTATATATATTTTAGATCATGTTCTGAATATAAAATACACATACAAGTATGATTAACAGCATCCTGATTATGATTGTCTAATAATAATAACACTCATAATACTCATCATTAATAAATAATATTGTTACAGTAATAATATATGTTGTATTTTACAGAAGAAGGATTCATTGTGATGGTTATGCATTATGTAAAAGATACCAACCATCATGTATCTTATCAACTATATTAATATATTGATAAGATACATGATGTCCACCATCATGTTCATTCCCAGTAGGACGTCACCTCCTGCTGTGTGGATGGACTTTCAATCTGAGGAGTTAGTGTGTTGTTGTGATGACTCAAACTAAACAGACACTTACACTTCTTTAGAGTCGACCTCAGGACAGGCAGCTTCTTCATCTCCATGTCCAGTGTCTCCTTCAGCTGATCCAGGGATCTCCTCAAGGTCCCTGCGTGTGAGTCTATCTTCCCCAGCTGGGCCTTCTTCAGCTCATATTCCTCCTTCAGACGTACAACAGGATGGGACCTGTGGTCCCCCTCTTCTCCTGGTTCAACACAAGGCTGCTCTTTGACCGGTACGGACCGTCTAAACTCGTCCACCATCTCCGATAAGAGGGTATTGACCCGTAGATCGGGTCTTGTGCGGAACAGCTCGTTGCAAAGAGGACATTTGAACTGGACCTTGTCCTCCCAGAACGTGGTGATACAGGCTCTACAGAAGTTGTGTCCACATGGTGTGGAAACTGGACTCTTGAACACATCCAGACAGACGAAACAGGAAAAGTTCTCCTCAGACCAGGAAGATTTAGCAGAGGCCATTCCTAGAACACATTGTTGAATCAAGTTAGAAAACAACCTTTTTTTTAAACGTATTAAAGTGTTAAAGTGTACTGTAAAGAGAGAGAGAGAGAGAGAGTACTACTACTACTACTACAATGACTACTATTCCACTACTACTATTACAACTACTACTACTACTACTACTACCACTACTACCAATACTACTATTACGACGACTATTACTACTATTACTACTACTACTACTAACACTACTGATACTAATACTACTACTAACAAGTATTACTACTACTACAACTACTACTACTCAAATTATACTACTACCACTACTACTAAAAAAAACGATCTTTTAAAAACGTATTAAGGTGTTTAGTGTTTAAACAGTTTAAACAGGTTCTAATGTTCCTATATGTGTATATATCTCTATCTATATGAGTGATGGAGTAGCGTAGGGCTTGATATAAACATATAATACACATCTAATACTACATGAACTTAACAATGGTCCACCATCAAAGTGTGTCCGTTGGAACATGCTCCCTGGTGCAGAACTAACTCTTTGAAGCCCTTGGTCAACACTCACTACTCACCTTAGAACGCTGTCCACCGCTTAGTTGGACAAAGGCTGTGATGAGGGTTGTTTAACTCAGCGCTTTGTTGCCTAAGACACGAAAAGACACGTCATACTTATTTATCGAGGTGTCTCACATGAACACACACACACACACACACACAGAGCAACTGTAATAATACTTAGTATACTAATACTACTAATACTACTAATACTACTACTACTAATACTACTACTAATACTACTACTAACTATTACTACTACTACTACTACAATCCACTACAAATACTACTACTACTAACAACTATTACTACAAATACAAGTACTACTACTACTTCTCGAATTATACTACTACTACAACTACCACTACTACTACTTCTAACAACTACTACTACTACAACTACTACTACTACTACTTATAATACTACTACTACTATTACTTATAATACTACTACTACTACAACTACTACTACTACTACTACTATCATCCACTACTTATACTACTAACACTACTAATATTAATACTACTACTCCTACTCATAGCTACTACTACTACAACTACTATTCCACTACGACTATTACTACTACTAACACTACTACAAATACTTATTCTACTACTACTACTATTACTACTACGACGACGACTATTACTACTACTACTACCACTACTGATACTACTAACAACTATTACTACTACTACAACTACTACTAATACTACTCAAATTCTACTACTACCACCACTACTAAAAAAAACGATCTATAAAAACGTATTAAAGTGTTTAGACAACAGTTTAAAGTGGTTCTAATGTCCCTATATGTGTATACATCCCCACCTATATTCTACTACTACCACTACTACTACAAAAAACGATCTTTTAAAAACGTATTAAAGTGTTTAGACAACAGTTTAAAGTGGTTCTAATGTCCCTATATGTGTATATATCTCTATCTATATGAGTGATGGAGTAGCGTAGGGCTTGATATAAACATATAATACACATCTAATACTACATGAACTTAACAATGGTCCACCATCAAAGTGTGTCCGTTGGAACAGGCTCCCTGGTGCAGAACTAACTCTTTGAAGCCCTTGGTCAACACTCACTACTCACCTTAGAACGCTGTCCACCGCTTAGTTGGACAAAGGCTGGTGTCCTTTCAACTGTTCTCTCCTCGTCGCGTCTCAAAGAGGAACTGTTATCTCCGCGTCGCGTCTTGCCTTTTATGCTCCGCTAAGCTTTGTGACGTCATGGGGGGCGGGGCCACGCGATGACGTCACTTCCGGGCAAACGTAGATGTGTATTATATGTTTATATCAAGCCCTACGCTACTCCATCACTCATATAGATAGAGATATATACACATATAGGAACATTACAACCACTTTAAACTGTTGTCTAAACACTTTAATACGTTTTTAAAAGATCGTTTTTTTTAGTAGTAGTGGTAGTAGTAGAATATAGATGGGGATATATACACATATAGGAACATTACAACCACTTTAAACTGTTGTTTAAACACTTTAATACGTTTTTAAATGATCGTTTTTTTGTAGTAGTAGTGGTAGTAGTAGAATATAGAGGTCGTGGTAAGCGTAAAGTAATACAGACGGTTTAGAGCATGGTGGTTACTTTATTCAGGCTTGTACTCTCCATGTCATTTGGTAGTCGCGTGACCGGTAGTCCCGCCTCCGGTCTCATACATCCTGTTAGCTCTATCACAATAAAAGCATAACAGCTAACACCACATCTCACACATCAGTGTGTGTGTGTGTGTGTGTGTGTGTGTGTGTGTGTGTGTGTGTGTGTGTGTGTGTGTGTGTGTGTGTGTGTGTGTGTGTGTGTGTGTGCCTGCTGGTGTAACCCAAAAAACCAACCAGGAAACAACACAAGAAGAATCCAAACCAACAAGACTATGAACCATTTTAAAGGAACTTCTCAAGAGTTGCAGTCAGTAATCAATAGTCTATAAAGTATCGTCAGAGACTGTGTGTGTCTGAGCTTCTAGTCCTCAGAGCTCTCTGTCTATGGTTCATATGTTAATAAGGTTATTATAGTTCATGACTGAGTGAAGTCATGGAACAACAGCCTAGAAGAGGTTAGTCTGAAAGGAACTGAACTGGGAGGGGAACTGGACCAACTGGTTCATCATGCTTTGATACCGAGTCAGAGATACTGTAGTCAACTCTGATCTGTGATGTATCATCAATATATATCACTAATATATCATCATATATCACTTTATTACAGCAGGAAGAAGACTAAGATACTGTAGTCAACTCTGATCTGTGATGTATCATCAATATATATCACTAATATATCATCATATATCACTTTATTACAGCAGGAAGAAGACTAAGATACTGTAGTCAACTCTGATCTGTGATGTATCATCAATATATATCACTAATATATCATCATATATCACTTTATTACAGCAGGAAGAAGACTAAGATACTGTAGTCAACTCTGATCTGTGATGTATCATCAATATATATCACTAATATATCATCATATATCACTTTATTACAGCAGGAAGAAGACTAAGATACTGTAGTCAGTAGTCAGTAGAGGAAGTACTCAGTACATGATGTAGAATAGGTACATTCTCAGTACCAGTGGTGAAGCGTGTCTATCACAACTGGACCTTCTGTAGACCAGGGGTTCCCAAACTTTTCAGCCCGCGACCCCCAAAATAACAGACTGGAGACTGGCGACCCCCCCCCACTATCACCGTCCGACGGGTCAGGGGGGGGGGGGGTATGTCGCCAACATTGTGTGTGGCTTTTTTTCAATGATGATACTGTCGTGAATCTGTGGGAATCAGAATTCCTTTATTTGTCACTCACGTTATTATTAACAATAATAATAATAATAATACAAATGATAAAAAAGAATAATAATAAAATAAAAAATAAATAAACCTCATGGGTCACATCAAGAGGATTCTGAAATCATCTCGTGACCCCCCCCCTCGGGGTCCCGCGACCCCCACTTTGGGAACCCATGCTGTAGACACACATCTGGAACATGTCTAACTGGGCCTCGGGGTCCACCAGCAGATAACACATCTGGAACATGTCTAACTGGGCCTCGGGTCCACCAGCAGATAACACATCTGGAACATGTCTAACTGGGCCTCGGGGTCCACCAGCAGATAACACATCTGGAACATGTCTAACTGGGCCTAAAGGTCCACAAACAGGTTATGTTGTTACCTCATTGTCCCTGCAATGTATAGAGGATCAAACAACAGTGTTTTAGATTATAATAAGGGTGTTAAAATACACTACAAAAGCTCATCTCTTTTAATTCTCTTTTAAAGCTCATCTCTTTTAATTCTCTTTTAAAGCTCATCTCTTTTAATTCTCTTTTAAAGCTCATATCTTTTAATTGTCTTTTAATTAGCATATTTTCCAACTAAACAGTTGAACTGTGGACTGCCCCCCCTTGCGTTTGATTGGTTGAGAACTCCCCAGTAGAACATGAGGTCTTAGTGCCCCTGGGACAGGCGTTTACCACCTTGTGCCGTCCTCTGGAGTAGTCTTCTTGTCAACGTCATATTACTGAAAATACCAACAATTTAAAATGTAACAGACGTACGATCAGATGCAGTTGTACCATTATTTAGTTTTTACTTTTCTAACAATAAGTGGTTGTAATCATTGACTTTAGATTAGTCTTCACCAGAGTCAGGATAAAGGACACTACTGCTGGTCAGTACGCTGTTGAGTTGGACACTACTAACATTAAGCGTTTACAGGAGTCACAGCTTTTCCCACTTCTCTCATCCATAACCAAATGTAACGTTAACTTAACCCCACAGAGCATATTCAGTTTGTCACTGCATTCATCTTAAAGAGGGCGGTTGAATGTGTTTACAGTTGCCTGTTATACCTGTTATGCCTGCGAGGTTCCCAACCACCCTGGGCTCCATCTCTTCTCCCCCCTACCGTCCGGTCGTCGGTTCCGCAGCATCCGTACAACGACTACCAGGTTCAAGGATAGTTTGATCCACAGGCAGTGACCTACTGAACTGCTAGGAGTGCTGCCACTATCATAACATTGTCATTAACATTACACTGTCATACTTTGCTGGACTCATTACAGTTACTGCACTGTTCTGCACTGAATTCATGATGCTGCTGCACTACTGGCACTTTAAAATGCTTTTTAAATGCTTTTCTGCACAATTCAACACACACTCCATCAGTAACTTTCTAGTAATTTTTATTATAATTTTTATTGTGTACAGTATTGTTACAGTACAGTGTAAGTATAGTACATAGTATAGTATATTGTGTTAAATTGTAGTTTAAACTCAAACTGCAGGAGGGAATGGGGAGTAAGCATTCAATTGTACTTGCATATGGATATTCAAAATATTAAATCTTGAACCTTGAATGAAGGAGTAGGTAGGGGTCAGAGGTCATTAAGGAGCAGGTAGGGGTCAGAGGTCATTAAGGAGCAGGTAGGGGTTAGGGGTCATTGAGGAGCAGGTAGGGGTTAGGGGTATAATAATCACTTTATCAGCTCCCAACACAAGGTAATCAATATTCACTTCATCAGCTCCCTACACAAGGTAATCAATATTCACAAATATTGATCCCAATATTATGGATGAACAGAATATCAATCAGGATCCGTGTTAGAAACTCATATCAGAGCTTTTAGAATGTTAATATACACAGAATATCATAGAGGGTGGTTCTATATGTGTGTGTGTGTGTGTGTGTGTGTATTTATATGTATGTGTGTGTGTGTGTGTATTTCTATATGTAGAAGCCATTTCACTGTTTAGTATAATTATTAGTTGTAGCTTATTATTGTATTTGATTATTGTATTTGCTTATAAGTATCAGGAGTTATTGTTTCCATATGTTGTTTATTATTTTGGTCACTAGGGGGACTTCACACAGGTAGACCTCACTCATTGGTATTTAGGTAGGCTGCTAATGGGGTTATGCAGGGCACCTGGTGGACATACGGTTTTTACCATCTCGTAGTAACATCTCAGTCAGCTGCTTGAACATGGAATTGTTTGCCTGATCTATTTGGAATAAACGAACAACAAAACGTGAGAATCCTTGTGGACAGTGAAACTTCTTTGCCAGCATGCATGATGCGTAAGAGCAGTGTTCTAATGGTGCGCCAAGTATTGGCTTTATAGTTACAAGTAACCAGCCAATACATTAAGTAAAAACTGTGTCCTGGGAACATCCGACTTCAAGACAAGAAGCTGTTTTTTTGTGCATGAAGATTCGTTCTAATGGACTAACTAACATTGGATAAATGTTCGCGTGGACGCTTTCACGGACATTGGAAGCCCAGCCAAAAGCCTGCACGGATGCAACAAACGAACAACAAGACGTGGTAAAGGCAAGAACATTGACTGTAGAGCTGTATTGGAAAACGGCGAAACTATTGGAGTTGATAGTCGTGTTTTTCTTGCTACGCGCATAGTTGTTTGGTGTTGGTGTTTTGGCCATGTAGGCTTGGGAGTTTGAATTTCTCCGCGTTGACTTTCCACTGGCCTCTCATTGGTGAGACCAATGTTTGGCGTGTGGCAACAGTGTCAACAGCGCCTTTGATGTGCAAATTGATTGGACTGAATGTTTATTGACAACTATTGGAGTTGTTGTTTTTGACGGTCATGTTGTCACTGCGCGCATTTGCCTGGTGATAATTCAAAGCTCTATAGGGGAGACCTAAGTTTATCAATCCAATGTGCGCTCTTTTCTTTGCTCATTTGTATTGTCACATGAAATATCATATGATATTATATATATGATATATATATGATATTTCCTAGCTGGAAGCTAGGAGCTGGAGACATGGCGAGCTAGCCTGGGAATAGCGAGCTAGACTGGGAGCGAGAAAATGGAGACACAGGGAGCTAGCCTGGGAGCTAGGAACTGGAGACACAGGGAGCTAGCCTGGAAGCTAGGAGCTGGAGACACAAGGAGCTAGCCTGGGAACTAGGGACTGGAGACACAAGGAGCTAGCCTGGAAGCTAGTAGCTAGGGACAAGGAGCTAGCCAGGAAGCTAGGATTTGGAGACACAGGGAGCTAGCCTGGGAGCAAAGAACTGGAGACACAGGGAGCTAGCCTGGGAGCTAAGAACTGGAGACACAGGGAGCTAGCCCTGGAGCTAGGAACTGGAAACACAAGGAGCTAGCCTTGGAACGTGGAACTGGAGGCACAGGGAGCTATCATGGAAGCTAGGAGGTGGGGACAAGGAGCTAGCCAGGAAGCTAGGCGCTGGAGACACAGGGAGCTAGCCTGGGAGATAGGAAATGGAGACACAGGGAGCAAGACTGGAAGATAAGAGCTGGGGACAAGGAGCTAGCCAGGAAGCTTGGAGCTGGAGACACAGGGAGCTAGCCTGAGAGGTAGGAACTGGAAACACAGGGAGCTAGCCTGGAAGCTAGAATCCAGAGACACAAGGAGCTAGCCTGGGAGCTATCAACTGGAGACACTGGGAGCTAGGAACTGGAGACACAGGGAGCTATCCTGGGAGCTAGGAACTGGAGACACAGGGAGCTAGCCTGGACGCTAGGGACTGGAGACACAGGGTAATAGCCTGGGAGCTAGGAACTGGAGACACAGGGAGCTAGCCTTGGAGCTAGGAACTGGAGACATGAGGAGCTAGCCTTGAAGCTAGGAACTAGAGACGTGGAGAGCTAGCCTGGGAGCTAGGAACTACAGACATGGGGAGCTAGCCTGGGAGCTAGGAGCTGGAGACACAAGGAGCCAGCCTGGAAACTAGGAACTGGAGACACAGGGAGCTAGCCTTGGAGGTAGGAACTGGAGACACAGGGAGCTAGCCTGGAAGCTAGGAACTGGAGACACAGGGAGCTAGCCTTGGAGGTAGGAACTGGAGACACAGGGAGCTAGCCTGGGAGCAAGGAACTGGAGACACAGGGAGTTAGCCTTGGAGGTAGGAATGGAGACGGGAGCTAGCCTGGGAATAGGAACTGGAGACACAGGGAGCTAGCCTTGAAGCTAGGAGCTGGGGACAAGGAGCTAGCCAGGAATCTAGGAGCTGGAGACACAGGGAGCTAGCCTGGGAGCTAGGAACTGGAGACACAGGGAGCTAGCCTGGAAGCTAGGAGCTGGAAACATGGAGCTAGCCTGGAAGTTAGGAGCTGGAGACACAGTGAGCTAGCCTGGGAACTTGGAACCGGAGACACATGGAGCTAGCCTGGAAGCTAGGAGCTGGGGACAAGGAGCTAGCCAGGAAGCTAGGAGCTGGAGACACAGGGAGCTAGCCTGGGAGCTAGGAACTGGAGACACAGGGAGTTAGTCTTGGAGGTAGGAACTGGAGACGGGGAGCTAGCCTGGGAAACAGTAAACTGGAGACACAGGGAGCTAGCCTGGAAACTAAGAACTGGGGACACGGAGCTAGCCTGGGAGCTAGGAACTGGAGACATAGGGAGCTAGCCTGGGAGTTAGGGACTGGAGACACAGGGAGCTAGCCTGGAAGCTAGGAGCTGGAGACACAGGAGCTAGCCTGGGAACTAGGAACTGGAGACACAGGAGCTAGCCTGGAAGCTAGTAGCTAGGGACAAGGAGCTAGCCAGGAGCTAGGATTGGAGACACAGGGAGCTAGCCTGGGAGCTAGGAACTGGAGACACAGGGAGCTAGCCTGGGAGCTAGGAACTGGAGACACAGGGAGCTAGCCTGGAGCTAGGAACTGGAGACACAAGGAGCTAGCCTTGGAACGTGGAACTGGAGGCACAGGGAGCTATCATGGAAGCTAGGAGCTGGAGACACAGGAGCTAGCCTGGAGCTAGGCGCTGGAGACACAGGGAGCTAGCCTGGGAGATAGGAACTGGAGACACAGGGAGCAGACTGGAGATAGAGCTGGGACAAGGAGCTAGCCGGAAGCTAGGAGCTGGAGACACAGGGAGCTAGCCTGGGAGCTAGGAACTGGAGACACAGGGAGCTAGCCTGGGAGCTAGGAACCAGAGACACAGGAGCTAGCCTGGAGCTAACTGGAGACACTGGGAGCTAGGAACTGGAGACACAGGGAGCTAGCCTGGGAGCTAGGAACTGGAGACACAGGGAGCTAGCCTGGACGCTAGGACTGGAGACACAGGGATAGCCTGGAGCTAGGAACTGGAGACACAGGGAGCTAGCCTGGGAGCTAGGAACTGGAGACACAGGGAGCTAGCCTGGAGCTAGGAACTGGAGACACAGGGAGCTAGCCTGGGAGCTAGGAACTGGAGACACAGGGAGCTAGCCTGGGAGCTAGGAACTGGAGACACAGGAGCTAGCCTGGAAGCTAGGAACTGGAGACACAGGGAGCTAGCCTGGAAGCTAGGAGCTGGAGACACAGGGAGCTAGCCTGGAAGCTAGGAACTGGAGACACAGGGAGCTAGACTGGAAGCTAGAAGCTGGGGACACAGGAGCTAGCCTGGAAGCTAGGAGCTGGAGACACAGGGAGCTAGCCTGGAGGTAGGAACTGGAGACACAGGGAGCTAGCCTGGGAGCTAGGAACTGAGACACGAGGAGCTAGCCTGGAAGCTAGGAGCTGGAGACACAGGGAGCTAGCCTGGGAGCTAGGAACTGGAGACACAGGAGCTAGCCTGGAGCTAGGACTGGAACAGGAGCTAGCTGGGTAGACTGGAGACACAGGGAGCTAGCCTGGAAGCTAGGAGCTGGAAACATGGAGCTAGCCTGGAAGCTAGGAGCTGGAGACACAGGGAGCTAGCCTGGGAACTTGGAACCGGAGACACAGGGAGCTAGCCTGGAAGCTAGGAGCTGGGGACAAGGAGCTAGCCAGGAGCTAGGAGCTGGAGACACAGGGAGCTAGCCTGGGAGCTAGGAACTGGAGACACAGGGAGTTAGTCTTGGAGGTAGGAATTGGAGACGGAGAGCTAGCCTGGGAAATAGGAAACTGGAGACACAGGGAGCTAGCCTTGAAGCTAGGAGCTGGGGACAAGGAGCTAGCCAGGAATCTAGGAGCTGGAGACACAGGGAGCTAGCCTGGGAGCTAGGAACTGGAGACACAGGGAGCTAGCCTGGAAGCTAGGAGCTGGAAACATGGAGCTAGCCTGGAAGCTAGGAGCTGGAGACACAGTGAGCTAGCCTGGGAACTTGGAACCAGAGACACAGGGAGCTAGCCTGGAAGCTAGGAGCTGGGGACAAGGAGCTAGCCAGGAAGCTAGGAGCTGGAGACACAGGGAGCTAGCCTGGGAGCTAGGAACTGGAGACACAGGGAGTTAGTCTTGGAGGTAGGAACTGGAGACGGGGAGCTAGCCTGGGAAACAGTAAACTGGAGACACAGGGAGCTAGCCTGGAAACTAAGAACTGGGGACACGGAGCTAGCCTGGGAGCTAGGAACTGGAGACATAGGGAGCTAGCCTGGGAGTTAGGGACTGGAGACACGGGGAGCTAGCCTTGGCAGCTAGGAACCGGAGACACAGGGAGCTAGCCTGGGAGCTAGCTCTGGAAGCTAGGAGCTGGAGACACAGGGAGCTAGCCTGGGAGCTAGGAACAGGAGACACGAGGAGCTAGCTCTGGAAGCTAGGAGCTGGAGACACAGTGAGCTAGCCTGGGAGCTAGGAACTGGAGACACAGGGAGCTAGCCTGGAGGTAGGAACTGGAGACACAGGGAGCTAGCCTGGAGCTAGGAACTGGAGACACAGGGAGCTAGCCTGGAGCTAAGACTGGAGAACATGGAGCTAGCCTGGGAGCTAGGAACTGGAGACACAGGAGCTAGCCTTGGAACGTGGAACTGGAGACACAGGGAGCTAGCCTTGAAGCTAGGAGCTGGGGACAAGGAGCTAGCCAGGAAGCTAGGAGCTGGAGACACAGGGAGCTAGCCTGGGAGCTAGGAACTGGAGACACAGGGAGCTAGCCTTGGAAGTAGGAGCTGGAGACATAGGAGCTAGCCAGGAAGCTAGGAGCTGGAGACATAGGGAGCTAGCCTGGGAGCTAGGAACTGGAGACACAGGGAGCTAGCCTGGGAGCTAGGAACCGGAGACACGAGGAGCTAGCTCTGGAAGCTAGGAGCTGGAGACACAGGGAGCTAGCCTGGGAGCTAGGAACTGGAGACACAGGGAGCTAGCCTGGGAGCTAGGAACTGGAGACACAGGAGCTAGCTGGAAGCTAGGAACTGGAAACATGGAGCTAGCCTGGAAGCTAGGAGCTGGAGACACAGGGAGCTAGCCTGGGAACTTGGAACCGGAGACACAGGGAGCTAGCCTGGAAGCTAGGAGCTGGGACAAGGAGCTAGCCAGGAAGCTAGGAGCTGGAGACACAGGGAGCTAGCCTGGGAGCTAGGAACTGGAGACACAGGGAGTTAGTCTTGGAGGTAGGAATTGGAGACGGAGAGCTAGCCTGGGAAATAGGAAACTGGAGACACAGGGAGCTAGCCTTGAAGCTAGGAGCTGGGGACAAGGAGCTAGCCAGGAATCTAGGAGCTGGAGACACAGGGAGCTAGCCTGGGAGCTAGGAACTGGAGACACAGGGAGCTAGCCTGGAAGCTAGGAGCTGGAAACATGGAGCTAGCCTGGAAGCTAGGAGCTGGAGACACAGTGAGCTAGCCTGGGAACTTGGAACCGGAGACACAGTGAGCTAGCCTGGAAGCTAGGAGCTGGGGACAAGGAGCTAGCCAGGAAGCTAGGAGCTGGAGACACAGGGAGCTAGCCTGGGAGCTAGGAACTGGAGACACAGGGAGCTAGCCTTGGAGGTAGGAACTGGAGACGGGGAGCTAGCCTGGGAAACAGTAAACTGGAGACACAGGGAGCTAGCCTGGAAACTAAGAACTGGGGACACGGAGCTAGCCTGGGAGCTAGGAACTGGAGACATAGGGAGCTAGCCTGGGAGTTAGGGACTGGAGACACGGGGAGCTAGCCTTGGCAGCTAGGAACCGGAGACACAGGGAGCTAGCCTGGGAGCTAGCTCTGGAAGCTAGGAGCTGGAGACACAGGGAGCTAGCCTGGGAGCTAGGAACAGGAGACACGAGGAGCTAGCTCTGGAAGCTAGGAGCTGGAGACACAGTGAGCTAGCCTGGGAGCTAGGAACTGGAGACACAAGGAGCAAGCCTGGGAGCTAGGAATTTGGAGACACAGGGAGCTAGCCTGGAAGCTAGGAGCTGGAAACATGTAGCTAGCCTGGAAGCTTGGAGCTGGAGACACTGGGAGCTAGCCTGGGAATTTGGAACTGGAGACACAGGGAGCTAGCCTTGAAGCTAGGAGCTGGGGACAAGGAGCTAGCCAGGAAGCTAGGAGCTGGAGACACAGGGAGCTAGCCTGGGAGCTAGGAACTGGAGACACAGGGAGCTAGCCTTGGAGGTAGGAACTGGAGACATAGGGAGCTAGCCTGGGAGTTAGGGACTGGAGACACAGGGAGCTAGCCTGGGAGCTAGGAACCGGAGACACGGGGAGCTAGCCTGGGAGCTAGGAACCGGAGACACGAGGAGCTAGCTCTGGAAGCTAGGAGCTGGAGACACAGGGAGCTAGCCTGAGAGCTAGGAACAGGAGACACAGGGAGCTAGCCTGGGAGCTAGGAACTGGAGACACTGGAAGCTAGGAACTGGAGACACTGGGAGCTAGGAACAGGAGACACAGGGAGCTAGCCTGGGAGCTAGGAACTGGAGACACTGGGAGCTAGCCTGGGAGCTAGGAACTTGAGACACTGGGAGCTAGGAACTGGAGACACAGGGAGCTAGCATGGGAGCTAGGAACTGGAGACACAGGGAGCTCACCGAGTGAAAGCTTTACTTGTTATCCACAATTACGCGGAAGATTGCGCATCCAAGCTTTACACCACTACTACTAAAAAAAACGATCTTTTAAAAACGTATTAAAGTGTTTAGACAACAGTTTAAAGTGGTTCTAATGCCCTATATGTGTATATATCCCCATCTATGTTCTACAACTACCACTACTACTAAAAAAACGATCTTTTAAAAACGTATTAAAGTGTTTAGAAAACAGTTTAAAGTGGTTGTAATGTTCCTATATGTGTATATATCTCTATCTATATGAGTGATGGAGTAGCGTAGGGCTTGATATAAACATATAATACACATCTACGTTTGCTCGGAAGTGACGTCATCGCGTGGCCCCGCCCCCCATGACGTCACAAAGCTTAGCGGAGCATAAAAGGCAAGACGCGACGCAAAGATAACAGTTCCTCTTTGAGACGCGACGAGGAGAGAACAGTTGAAAGGACACCAGCCTTTGTCCAACTAAGCGGTGGACAGCGTTCTAAGGTGAGTAGTGAGTGTTGACCAAGGGCTTCAAAGAGTTAGTTCTGCACCAGGGAGCCTGTTCCAACGGACACACTGTGATGGTGGACCATTGTTAAGTTCATGTAGTATTAGATGTGTATTATATGTTTATATCAAGCCCTACGCTACTCCATCACTCATATAGATAGAGATATATACACATATAGGAACATTAGAACCTGTTTAAACTGTTGTCTCAGTTTAAACACTTTAATTCGTTTTTTTAAATATTGTTTTTTAACTTGACTCTCCCTCGCTCTCGCGCTCGCTCTCGCGCTCGCGCTCGCTCTCTTCGCTCTCTTCTCTCTGTCTCTCTGTCTCTTCCTCTCTTCCTCTCTTCCTCTCTCTCTCTCTCTCTTCTCTTTTTTCAACCATGTCTTCTAGGAATGGCCTCAGCTGTAAGGTGCCTGGAGAGGAAGAAGCTGTCTTTCCTGATACTAGCTGTCTTTTTTGCAATTGTTGTTGTGGGGGTGATTGTTTGGCGGTACATGGCCATGGAGAAGCTGCCTGTCCTGAGGTCGACTCTAAAGAAGTGTAAGTGTCTGTTTAGTTTGAGTCATCACAACAACACACTAACTCTTCAGATTGAAAGTCCATCCACACAGCAGGAGGTGACGTCCTACTGGGAATGAACATGATGGTGGACATCATGTATCTTATCAATATATTAATTTATTGATAACATACATGATGGTGGACATCATGTATCTTATCAATATATTAATATATTGATAACATGCATGATGGTTTAACTATCATATATGTTATCAATATATTAATATATTGATAACAGACATGATGGTGGACATCATGTATCTTATCAATATATTAATATAACCCTTTATTTAATAAAAATTAAATTTAAAATAATTTAATAATATATATTTATATTTAATAATATATATATTAATATATAATCTAGATATAATAATATAGAATACTACATCTATTCATGATACTTGTATGTGTATTTTATATGTAGTATTTCTGTGTAGACTCATCATGTCTTTGGTTCTCTCTCCCATCAGATGAGTGTGAACTCACACTGGACCCAAACACAGCCCACAGAGGACTCTCTCTGTCTGAGGACAACAGGAAGGTGACGAAGGTTAGAGAGAAGGAGTCGTATCCTGATCACCCGGAGAGATTTGACTACTATCACCAGGTGTTGTGTAGAGAGGGTCTGACTGACCGCTGTTACTGGGAGGTGGAGATGGAGAGGAAAGGAGGAGGTGTTGTTATAGGAGTGACATACAGAGGAATCACTAGGAGAGGAGGTGGTGACAGCTTGCTTGGATACAACAACAAGTCCTGGAGTCTTCATTGTTATGATGATCGTTATTATGTCTATTACAACGGTAGTAGAACAGTCATAGATCTCCTCCCCTCTAACAGAGTAGGAGTGTATGTGGACCGACCTGCTGGCTCTCTGTCCTTCTACAGAGTGTCCCCAGATGGAGGAGGGTCCTCAGACACACTGACACTCATCCACACCTTCCAGTCCACATTCACCCAGGAGGACCTCCTCCCTGGGTTTGGGTTCTGGTTTGGGTTTGGGGGTGATGGTTCCTCAGTGTCTCTGTGTCGCTTGTAGCAACACACATTGAGACACACAAACAAACAAACAAACAAACAAACAAACAAACGCACACATATACAGTATTCAGACACACACACACTCAAACATATAGAAGTACACACACACATATATACAGTATAAAAACACACACACACAAAGTATAAAGAAGTACACACTCACACACATAAAAAAAAGGGTTTTGGATAAAAGCCCTATATAAAAGCATCCATTACCACACACACACATATATATATAAATAAATACACACACATATATAGAAATACACACACACACACATATATATATAAATAAATACACACACATATATATATAAATACACACACACACACATATATATAGAAATACACACATTTGTTTTGTTGTTCATAATATATTATTGTGTGTATCTTAACATTCTAAAAAGGGCTCTGATATGAGTTTGTAACACGGATCCTGGTTGGTATTCTGTTCATCAATACAAGGCCATCTATGGGGGAGAAAGCTGCTGAGAATGTGATCATTATGATTATACCTGCTCCTCAATGACCCTTAACCCCTACCTGCTCCTCAATGACCCTTAACCCCTACCTGCTCCTTAATGACCTCTGACCCCTACCTGCTCCTAATGACCTCTAACCCCTACCTGCTCCTTAATGACCCCTAACCCCTACCTGCTCCTTAATGACCCTAACCCCTACCTGCTCCTTAATGACCTCTAACCCCTACCTGCTCCTTAATGACCCCTAACCCCTACCTGCTCCTTAATGACCTCTGACCCTACCTGCTCCTTCATTCAACATTCAAGATTTTTTTTTGCCATATGCAACAAGTAGAATGTAATGCTTACTCCCCATTCCCTCCTGCAGTTTGAATTTATACTACAATTTAACACAATATACTATACTATGTACTATACTTACACTGTACTGTAACAAAACTGTACACAATAAAAATGACAATAAAAATTACTATAAAGTTACTGATGGAGTGTGTGTTGAATTGTGCAAAAAAGCATTTAAAAAGCATTTTAAAGTGCCAGTAGTGCAGCAGCATCATGAATTCAGTGCAGAACAGTGCAGTAACTGTAATGAGTCCAGCAAAGTATGACAGTGTAATGTTAATGACAATGTTATGATAGTGGCAGCACTCCTAGCAGTTCAGTAGGTCACTGCCTGTGGATCAAACTATCCTTGAACCTGGTAGTCGTTGTACGGATGCTGCGGAACCGACGACCGGACGGTAGGGGGGAGAAGAGATGGAGCCCAGGGTGGTTGGGAACCTCGCAGGCATAACAGGTATAACAGGCAACTGTAAACACATTCAACCGCCCTCTTTAAGATGAATCCAGTGACAAACTGAATATGCTCTGTGGGGTTAAGTTAACGTTACATTTGGTTATGGATGAGAGAAGTGGGAAAAGCTGTGACTCCTGTAAACGCTTAACGTTAGTAGTGTCCAACTCAACAGCGTACTGACCAGCAGTAGTGTCCTTTATCCTGACTCTGGTGAAGACTAATCTAAAGTCAATGATTAGAACGACTTATTGTTAGAAAAGTAAAAACTAAATAACGGTACAACTGCATCTGATCGTACGTCTGTTACATTTTAAATTGTTGGTATTTTTCAGTAATACGATATTGACAAGAAGACAGCTAGAGGTGGTAAACGCCTAATAAGATGGCTCCAGATGGATCAATAGACAGAACACAATGAACTTAACTTGATACGAACGTGAGGCTTTTGGAAAAATCCGGGTGATAATCCAGCATTGAGTAACACAACAGACATGGCTTGAATACAGCTTGGTCAATGAGGAGCGATTGACAACAGGTGAGTTCAGTGTGAAACGGCTGACAGGGAAAACACGGAGTGGCATCGTCGGAACGGAGTCCGGTGACATCGCGGATCCAGGAAGCCGGCGGAGATCCAGGACTAGGAGAGGAAAGAGCTGGGTTGGACCGTGACAAGAACTTCCTCAAACATGACTAGAAATGAGCCATCTGCATTTTGATTGGGCCAGGGCCCTTGCGCCCTGTATTAACAAGCTGCCACTGATATAAACACATCAATCTGATTCAATGTAGGTTTAAAGCCAAGTCAATTCACACATACAAGGAATTTGCATCCATTTAAAGTCAGGACTACTTGAGTATTATTAAGAAAATAACACTACTTTTGAGACTCTTTTATACCATATATATATATATATAAATACATAAAATAAATACATTTATTCTCCAATAATGTTTTTGAAAAGTATACTATGTTTACAGGAGTTATTGAACGTATATTTACAGAATACAATTCATATGATTGGGTTGAGTACACGGTGGTGTTTGCATCATGTTGAACGTTTTTTAAACCCATTTCTATTGAAGTCTACTTCAACCCACACATGATACTATTGAAGGCATCAGAAGGTGGTAGAATCCACATGGAACGTGTCATGTTCTAGCCAATCTAAAGCAGCCCAATGGGTTGTTTTGATGGGCAGAGGTCCACCCAAGAAGAGCTTTGAAAAGTCCTTGGAGCCCAAAGGAAGTGAAGGCTTCTGAATGCAGGAGCATCTCAATGAAGTCCTGTTGGATTGGACTTCTCTTTCTGCACTAAATGGGACTTGATTTACAACTTTTTATTCGATTGAATTCTATATGTGAATATATATATATATATATATATGCATTTGTATGTGTAGGTTCATGTGAATATATGTACATATTTGTATCAATACATACATACATAAAAGTAAAAGGGTTAGTAAAAAAGCGATATAAAGACCTATATTTTTATAGATATAGAGATAAATAGATACGGTGTGTCTATATATAGATATATAGAGATATATATAGAGATAAATAGATACAGTGTGTATATATATAGATATATATAGAGATATATATAGAGATAAATAGATACAGTGTATATATACAGTATATATATATATATATATATATATATATAGTGATATATATAGAGATAAATAGATACAGTGTGTATATATATCTATATATATAGATATCAGTGGCGAAGCGTGTCTATCACAACTGGGCCTTCTGTAGACCAGGGGTTCCACAACTTTTCAGCCCGCGACCCCCAACATAACAGACCCCCCCCCCCACTATCACCGGAGGGACTGAAACATTAAAAACAACGTGTGCACAGAGCTTCACCATCGAGAACATCGTGAAGTCCAAGGGGGGGGGGGGTAATCGTGAATCGTGATATTGAAAATTGTGTGGCTTTTTTTTCAGCTGCAAATGATACTGTCGTGAATCTGTCGGAATCAAAATTCCTTTATTCGTCACCCGTACATATATAAAAATATCTATGCACACGTTATTATTAACAAAAAAACCTCATGGTCACATCCCCCCCCCCCTCGGGGTCCCGCGACCCCCACTTTGGGAACCCCTGCTGTAGACCACACCCCCCCCCCCCATCACCACCACCATTCGAAAATTCAGTTGTTCTAGTCAGACGGACGTCACGGAGGAGTCACTTTATGCCTTATCTCATTTAGGAAGATCAGATTGTCGCAGCCAATTCCCAAGTGTACCATAGTTGTAAAGCAGAGTCCATGTAGTGACGTAACAGACCACCACAGACCACCACACACAGGCTATCGGTTAAAGGACGGTTACACACAGGCTATCTGTTAAAGG
The DNA here is from genome assembly GCA_027704905.1 of Muraenolepis orangiensis. Taxonomy (NCBI): domain Eukaryota; kingdom Metazoa; phylum Chordata; class Actinopteri; order Gadiformes; family Muraenolepididae; genus Muraenolepis; species Muraenolepis orangiensis. Next base: position 33,318 of record JANIIK010000756.1, read on the forward strand.
GACGGTCTAACACGCTTCACGTGAAAAGGCTGAACGTAACTTTGGAACTTTAAGTTCCAAAATAGCGATCAATAATCACCAAATGTCTCTGGCATATGTCTTGTCATTAGCACTTTCACCTGTCAAAATGAAAGTGAAAAGGTGAAAGTGCTAATGACAAAACATATGCAAATTAGGTGATTATTGATCGTGGTTTTGTAACTCTTAGTTACGTTCTTTTCACGTTAAGCGATGCAAAGAAAGATCAAGTCAAAACTCTCAATTCAAATGCACAACAATGCTTAACAAACCCAAGACAGCCATTAACTAATCAGTCAACAAGTGTGTGGAAACAAAATGCAACAACCAGCTCAACGAGACGCAACACAGAGACAAAACCAGCAAAGACAAATGAGTCTCACTCACCAATGATGTTCACTTAAAGACCAAATCCATTCTCCTGTCCTTCTGGATGAATGGTTCGACCACCATCAGGTCATAAAGATGATCGCTTTTTAGATCCAAAATAAGTTCCAATTCCCTGCTCTCTTGTCGGTCCCAAACAGCAACACTCCCATCAGTAGAGCCTCTTGTGGCTAGTAGAGCCCGTTAGCCACGGGTATCGTTCCCAGTTGCTACTCTGAAAATGGCGAACATAGCCTGCTTTAACTACTTGAGTCAGCTCCAGATTGTCAGGTGTTGGACGGCCTTTTTTAATAATGTCCATTTTAACATTAAATGGTCGTCTTGAAAATGGTTCACACAATAATTCCGCCACGACATCATCTTCACCTGTTGCCATTTTGGCGTAAAAAAACCAACGTAGAAAACGTAACATTACGCTAGATCCACTCTCGCGCCAGCCACCACCTTGCACCCTCTAGCTCCATATTGAGCTGCCGGGGAAATCTGAAAGAATACGCCCATTGGCTACAAATCACGATATGATTGGTTGATCAAATTGTCAATCCAAACGTACGCTATCATTCCGTCTAAGGGCCAATGTCAGCGGGAATACTTTGGTTGATTTACGTTGGATATTCTTCCCAGCAACCCAGAAAAATATCTGATTGGTTGCATTGTTTTTCCAACACAAAACCACTCAAATGCGTCGTGCATGGACCGAGAAAGACAAACAAATCAACGTAACACTGTATTATAACACAGATACCATTCTCATTTATTCATTTTATTTAAATTTTATTAAATGTTATTAAATTGTATTACATTTTATTAATACAATTAATTCGATTCTTTGGTTTCATCTGAGAGTTCCAGGGTCTTCTCTGAATACCTTGAAGGCCCTGACGCTTCACCACTGATAGATATATATATAGAGATAAATAGATACAGTGTGTGTATATATATATAGAGATATTTATATATCTCTATATATATAGAGAGATAAATATATACAGTGTGTATATATATCTATATATAGATATATATAGAGATAAATAGATACAGTGTGTATATATAGATATATATAGATATATATAGAGATAAATAGATACAGTGTGTATATATATATTTATAGAGATATATATATAGAGATAAATAGATACAGTGTGTGTATATACCGTATTGACCCGAATATAAGACGGGTTTTTTTTCCTAGAAAAAAATCTGAAAAAGAGGGGTCGTCTTATAATCGGGGTTTAGACTTTTCGATGTACCGTAATTGCACATGTAATTGCGCAACAACAGATCGCGCCAAACGACTGTTCCGAGACACCGCGCGACACTTAAAGTAACTCAAAGTCTTAAAGTAACAGTACATAAAAACAGTTACCTGGAGAGATAGAAATGGAGAGACACAGCGACCAACTTGAAAAAAGTGGCTCAAAAGTAGGGCAAGTTAATAAACAGGAGAGACGAAGTTACGATGCCAATTTTAAGATAATGGTGATAAACGACGCAGAGACATCAAACACCTGTCATTGCAACGCAGGACAAGCCCAGCGCCTGCCCTCAGACTTCAGAGGGAAGCTTCTGTCTTATTAGCGATATGTGATCAAGTTAAGGAAGAAGCACTCATACCCCCTTGATCAGATGGGCAATGCTGAACAAACGCCTGGCCTGTGTATTTTGACATGCCAACATCTGTCACTGGGCATGAGAAAGGCGACAAATCAGTGATCTACTGATCTACTGGAAACGAGAAGAGCCGAGTAACTGTCATGTTAACGCGCCTCGCAGATGGGGATTATGGTAGTGCCCAGGCAAAGGGCTGCATGGAGACGGAGCTTGTGGTGGACTGGCTCAAGGTGGCGTGGGGGACTCAGAAAGAAGAGGAACATGTTGATTCTGGATGCTTTCCGTGGACACTTGACTGAGCCAGTCAAAACCTAGTGACCTAGTGATCATACCGGGCGGAATGACAAGCCAGCTGCAGGTGTTGGATGTGGTCGTTAACAAACCATTCAAGGTTAATCTGCACAAGAGATCCACAGAGTGGCTCCTGGCTGCTAATCACGCACTGACACCGTCTGGAAAAATCCAAAAGCCTGCAGTACGTTTGCTCTGTGAATGGATCTTGCAAGCATGGGCTTACGTTTCCCCAGAAAGCATTAATGGGTTTAAGAAATGTTGCGTATCAAATGCCATGGATGGCAGCGAGGATGACGTGATGTGGGAGGAGACGGGGAGCAGACACCGTGAGTGACGATAGCGGGAGTGAGAGGAACAACCAGCGACGTAGAAGACGAGCTGAATGAGAAGACGTGATGTGACCAATAGACTGATGTTCTGTTTCATTGCTCTACTATTTGATTGCACTACTGTTTTATTGCACTACTGTTTCATTGCAATCTATCTAGCCTGTTTTGTTTTTGTTTGCCAAGTTAGGCAAATTTGAACACAATGTGTGATGTGTGTTATCATTATTTTCTGTCTTCAAAAAAAATAAAACATTTTTTTTTCCAAAAATGAGTCTTGAAAAAGAGGGGTCGTCTTATAATCGGGGTCGTCTTATATTCGGGTCAATACGGTATATATATATATATATATATAGAGAGAGAGATATATACAGAGATAAATATATACAGTGTGTGTATATATATATATATATATATATATAGAGATATATATATAGAGATAAATAGATACAGTGTATGTATATATGTATATATCTATAGATATATAGATATATATATATAGAGAGATAAATAGATACAGTGTGTATATATATATATATAAAGAGATATATATATAGAGATAAATAGATACAGTGTGTATATATATATTTATAGAGATATATATATAGAGATAAATAGATACAGTGTGTGTATATATATATCTATATATATAGATATATATATAGAGAGATAAATAGATACAGTGTGTGTATATATATATATATAAAGAGAGATATATATAGAGATAAATAGATACAGTGTATGTATATATCTATATATCTATAGATATATAGATATATATATAGAGAGATAAATAGATACAGTGTGTATATATATATATACACAATATATATATATTGTCAGGAAACAACACAAGAAGAATCCAAACCAGCAAGACTATGAACCATTTTAGAGGAACTTCTCAAGAGTTGCAGTCAGTAATCAATAGTCTATAAAGTATCGTCAGAGACTGTGTGTGTCTGAGCTTCTAGTCATCAGAGCTCTCTGTCTATGGTTCATATTTTAATAAGGTTATTATAGTTCATGACTGAGTGAAGTCATGGAACAACAGCCTAGAAGAGGTTAGTCTGAAAGGAACTGAACTGGGAGGGGAACTGGACCAACTGGTTCATCATGCTTTGATACCGAGTCAGAGATACTGTAGTCAACTCTGATCTGTGATGTATCATCAATATATATCACTAATATATCATCATATATCACTTTATTACAGCAGGAAGAAGACTAAGATACTGTAGTCAACTCTGATCTGTGATGTATCATCAATATATATCACTAATATATCATCATATATCACTTTATTACAGCAGGAAGAAGACTAAGATACTGTAGTCAACTCTGATCTGTGATGTATCATCAATATATATCACTAATATATCATCATATATCACTTCATTACAGCAGGAAGAAGACTAAGATACTGTGGTCTGTAGTCAGTAGAGGAAGTACTCAGTACATGCTGTATAATAGGTACATTGTCAGTACCTTTACTCAGTATAATAGGTACATTGTCAGTACATGTACTCAGTAGAATAGGTACATTCTTGTCACGGTCCAACCCAGCTCTTCACGCTCCTAGTCCTGGATCTCCGCGGGCTTCCTGGATCCGCGATGTCACCGGACTCCGTTCCGAAATGCCACTCCGTGTTTTCCCTGTCAGCCGTTTCACACTGAACTCACCTGTTGTCAATCGCTCCTCATTGACCAAGCTGTATTCAAGCCATGTCTTTTGTGTTACTCAATGCTGGATTATCACCCGGATTTTTTCCGAAAGCCTCACGTCTATTGATCCTCCGTGCTTTGACCCTCACCTGGAGAACAACCTTGTTTTTGCCTGTTTTGTACCTTTTTTGTACCTCTGCCTCAACCCTCGACATCCTGTTGACGACCTCTGCTTGCCTTGACCACCTTTTTGGATTTGCCATGTCTGTACCTTTTGCCGTTTGCTGGCGTTAATCGGCGTGTGCGCCAATCATTAAACACCTGTTCTACCTGGCTTCTGTCATTCTGCTTTCGGGTCCTATACCTCTACCCTGCCCTGACACATCCTTGGTCCTTCTTCTTTCGTGTAACGTCAGAGGTCCAACTTGGTGTCGTGTAGCCATGCCCGCATCTCTGGTCCTATGTCGAAGAGGCTGGCTTCCGAGGGTGGTCTATATAAGAGGCAGATGGTGATTATATGGTCGGCGGTCTGGTCAGGGTCACCGCATTCGCATGCCGCACTGTCCGCCAAGCCCCACGTCTTCATTGATGTTTTAAAGCGACCGACCCCAGTTCGTAGACGGTTCAGTGTGGTCCATTGCCGGCGTGGTAGGTCGTCTCCTCCAATGGCGCCATCTCCTGGGTCCCAGATGTAACAGTAGATTCGGGAGGGCCCAGCTGACTCCCACTCCTGCTTCCAAGCTGCTGCCAACCATGCATCTCTGGAGATGTCCTCAGAGGTGGAGTTGAGCATCTCTTGTGCTGCCTTGTTGTAGGGGTGGCGGGACTTGAGTCTGCTTGGAGGTGCTGGTGTTATTGTGGTGTTGTGCAGGATGTGCCAGTCATACTTTTGTGCCTTCCTGGCCAGGGCGAGGGTGGCAGCCTCCCGTCGGAGGCCGGCCGGTGCTTTTCCCGCGAGGACTGGCAAGAGGGACACAGGGGTAGGCTTTAAGCATCCAGTTATTATTCGGAGGGAGGTATTGATAGCCTTGTCGACCTTTCTCGCATGAGGGCTTCTGCTCCAGACTGGGACGCAGTATTCCGCTGCAGAGAAGACCAGGGCTTGGGTGGATATTCGCAGCGTCTTAGCGGAGGCTCCCCAGGTTGTTCCAGCGAGGCGGCGGATCAGCGCGACCCTGGATGTCACCTTGGCCTTGACTTCTTCCAGGTGTTGTTTGAAGGATAATGTCCGATACAGACGCACTCCAAGATACTTCGGGGCTTGCTGGACCTCCAGACATTTATTGTCAACGCGCACCTCAAGTTCCCTCCTGGCTTCTCTGGTGCTAGGGTGGTATGCCGCTGCGACTGATTTTCCGACGCTGAGCTGTAGACGCCACCTTCGAAGGTATGCTACCAGTGTGCCCATGTCTTCGTTAAGCCCCTCTTCCATCGCCTTCCACGTTGGTCGGCTCAGCATGATGGCAAGATCGTCTGCGTAGCCATACTTTCTGGATGCTGTATCAGGTAGGTCGTGGATGTAAACATTGAACAGCATCGGCGAGAGAACAGACCCCTGCGGTACCCCGTTCTTCAGTCTTCTGAGCCTACTGCACTGGCCACTGCTGGTCTGGAGGTTGAAGCTGCGGTTGGAAGGTGTCTCCATGATGAACTTCACCATGTGGCGGTCCGGTATTGTCCTCAGCAGCTTCAGGTGGAGTCCCCGGTGCCACACGGTGTCATATGCAGCAGTCAGATCCAGGTACACTACCCCAGCTTTTTCATTGTCCTGGAAGCTGTCCTCGATGTCCTGACAGAGTAGTGTTACCTGGTCTGCTGTTGATCTTCCACGACGGAAACCAGCTTGTTCCCGTGTGAGCTGTGAGTCCACCACTGGCTCAATGCGGCTATGGACCATCCTCTCCAAGATCTTAAATGGGACACAGAGCAACGAGATTGGTCTGTATGACTTGGGGTCTTCTGCAGGTTTATTTGGCTTCGGCAGGGCTATGACAGAGGCACGGCGCCAAGTCTTTTGGAGCTTTAATCTCTGGTAGCATGATGTATAGAAAGCACAGAGCCAGCCAGATGTTGTTGTGCTCTGGTGGATGACGAACTCCGGGTGGATGTTGTCATGGCCAGGGGATTTGCCTGGTTTGAGCTTGCTCATGGCCTCACTGAGTTCCTCTGCTGTGAATTCTCCCGAGAGGTTGGAATCGACACTGGCCGCTCCCGAGATGCAAGACACCTCACGTGATGTCAGTCGGGCAAAGTCTTTGTCAGCATCCGGGAAGCGGCCGTTCTTCAGGAGCTGGGATGCGATGGCGTTTGCTGTGACTGGGCAGCTGTGGGGTATTGTATTTCTGCCTGTCAGCTGGTTGATGGTCTGCCACGCCTTGCGACTAGAATGGGTAATCTTGCTAATATGGGTTGACGATCTGATCATAGCAGCCAGTAGTGAGGATGTACTGAAAAGTGGAAAGAGGAGGCTCACTGAAAGGTTCAAAATGAAAGATTTGGGAAAGTTGAAGTATTTTCTGGGAATAGATTTTGAACAAGCAGAAGGTCAAGTCAAAATGTCACAGAAGAGATATGTGAGTCAAATATTGGAGAAGTTTGAAATGCAGGATTGCAGGTCTAGGGAACCAAGAAAGTCCAGAGAAGCAGTGGGAAGTTGAATGGACTTGTCTACCTGCACTCCACCAGATATACATTTAGTGGGCACTAAACTATCTCAGCATTTTGCCCAACCAACAGTGGAACACCGGAACACAATTAAACACGTGTTCAGATACCTTAAAGGTACAGCAGAAAAGGAGTTATGCTTCAAAAGAAATACCACAGAAAGACTAAGAGTCTAAGAGTGTACCGTGATGCTGCCTGGCCATCAGATGTAACAGACACACGCAGCACAACAGGATACAGCGCTAGTCTAAGTAAAGGAAGTGCTTTGATCTCATGGAAAACAAGGAAACAGCCAACAGTGGCATGGTCTACTCGCCAGGCAGAATACATGTCTTTAGCAGCAGCTATACAGGAATGGATCTATTTGAAACAGCTACTCAGAGGTATAGACAGATACCAATATGGACAAACAAAGGTGTATGAAGACCACCAAGGTCCTATAGCACTAGCCAGAAACCCAGTGAACAGGCAACGGTGCAAGCACATTGATATTAAGTAGCACTTCATAAGGGAAACTGTAAATAGTGGAAATGTATCTTTGGAATACTGTCCTACTGACCAAATGACTGCTGATGTAATGACAAAACCAGCCACCAAGTCTAAACTAAAGAAGTTTGCACAGGACATGTTTGGCACTTAGGTGAAACTTTATTTTTGTGTTTTGTTTTTTGTTTTTCATGCAATCCATTGAGCTAAGAGCGAGTGGGAGTGTTAAGTGTTGTCACTAGATTGCACCCTTACTCATTGTATTACGGTAGTAATATTGTGTATGTTCTATTAAAGTGTTTACGGTACGCTCATGACGTCACCACGCTGTACGTGAGCAGCGCACGCTTCGGTGCTCAGACTGCAGAATATACAGTCGCATGTTATGTTGCCTGAATAAATATGCCGACAGGCTGAAGAGTTAATCACCGAGTGAAAGCTTTACTTGTTATCCACAATTACGCGGAAGATTGCGCATCCAAGCTTTACACCACTACTACTAAAAAAAACGATCTTTTAAAAACGTATTAAAGTGTTTAGACAACAGTTTAAAGTGGTTGTAATGTCCCTATATGTGTATATATCCCCATCTATATTCTACAACTACCACTACTACTAAAAAAAACGATCTTTTAAAAACGTATTAAAGTGTTTAGACAACAGTTTAAAGTGGTTGTAATGTTCCTATATGTGTATATATCCCCATCTATATTCTACTACTACCACTACTACTAAAAAAAACGATCTTTTAAAAACGTATTAAAGTGTTTAGACAACAGTTTAAAGTGGTTGTAATGTCCCTATATGTGTATATATCTCTATCTATATGAGTGATGGAGTAGCGTAGGGCTTGATATAAACATATAATACACATCTACGTTTGCCCTGAAGTGACGTCATCGCGTGGCCCCGCCCCCCATGACGTCACAAAGCTTAGCGGAGCATAAAAGGCAAGACGCGACGCGGAGATAACAGTTCCTCTTTGAGACGCGACGAGGAGAGAACAGTTGAAAGGACACCAGCCTTTGTCCAACTAAGCGGTGGACAGCGTTCTAAGGTGAGTAGTGAGTGTTGACCAAGGGCTTCAAAGAGTTAGTTCTGCACCAGGGAGCCTGTTCCAACGGACACACTTTGATGGTGGACCATTGTTAAGTTCATGTAGTATTAGATGTGTATTATATGTTTATATCAAGCCCTACGCTACTCCATCACTCATATAGATAGATATATATTCACATATAGGGACATTAGAACCTGTTTAAACTGTTGTCTAAACACCTTAATACGTTTTTAAAAGATCGTTTTTTAGTAGAATTCGAGTAGTAGTAGTATTAGTAGTAGTAGTAATAGTTGCTAGTAGTAGTAGTTAGTAGTATTATAAGTAGTAATTAGTAGTAGTAGTTGTAGTAGTAGAATAAGGTAGTGGTAGTACTCTCTCTCTCTCTCACTGTCTTTCGCTCTGTCTGTCTCTCTCTCTCTCTCTCTCTCTTTACAGTACACTTTAACACTTTAATACGTTAAAAAAAAAAAAGGTTGTTTTCTAACTTGATTCAACAATGTGTTCTAGGAATGGCCTCTGCTAAATCTTCCTGGTCTGAGGAGAACTTTTCCTGTTTCGTCTGTCTGGATGTGTTCAAGAGTCCAGTTTCCACACCATGTGGACACAACTTCTGTAGAGCCTGTATCACCACGTTCTGGGAGGACCAGGTCCAGTTCAAATGTCCTCTTTGCAACGAGCTGTTCCCCACAAGACCCGATCTACGGGTCAATACCCTCTTATCGGAGATGGTGGACGAGTTTAGACGGTCCGTACCGGTCAAAGAGCAGCCTTGTGTTGAACCAGGAGAAGAGGGGGACCACAGGTCCCATTCTGTTGTACGTCTGAAGGAGGAATATGAGCAGAATAAGGCCCAGCTGGGGAAGATAGACTCACACGCAGGGACCTTGAGGAGATCCCTGGATCAGCTGAAGGAGACACTGGACATGGAGATGAAGAAACAGCTTGACCTGATGTCGACTCTAAAGACGTGTAAGTGTCTGTTTAGTTTGAGTCATCACAACAACACACTAACTCCTCAGATTGAAAGTCCATCCACACAGCAGGAGGTGACGTCCTACTGGGAATGAACATGATGTTGGACATCATGTATCTTATCAATATATTAATATATTGATAAGATACATGATGGTGGACATCATGTATCTTATCAATATATTAATATCTTCTTCTTTCGTGTATCATCATCATATGTCCAGCTCAGTGTCACAAAGCCACGCTCTCGTCTCTGGTCCCACATGGAAGAGGCCAGCCTCTGAAGGAGGTCTGTACAGAGGACAGGTGGTGATTATGTGGTCGGCAGTCTGCTCAGGCTCGCCACACTCACATACTGCGCTGTCTGCCAGGCCCCACTCCTTCATGGACGCTTTGAAGCGACCAACCCCAGTACGGAGGCGGTTCAGCAGGGTCCAATGCCGGCGTGGTAGATGTTCTCCTTCGACTCCATCTCCCGGATCTTGGATGTGATGGTGCAGACGTGTGGGCTCAGCCGACTCCCATTCCTGCTTCCAGGAAGTTGCTAGCCATGCCCTTGTAGACAGGTCCTCAGGGATGGAACCAAGCATCTCTTGTGCTGTCCTGTTGTAGGGGTGACGGGACTTGAGTCTGCTTGGGGGCGCTGCCTTTGTTGTTGTTTCATGCAGGATATGCCAGTCATGTTCTTGGGCTTTCCTTGCAAGTGCGAGGATAGCGGCCTCTCGTCGGAGACCGGCCGGGGCAATTCCCGCTAGGACTGGCAGGTAGGACACGGGGGTGGGCTTTAGGCAACCGGTTATGATCCGAAGGGCATTGTTGATGATAGGATCAACCTTCTTCACATGTGGGCTTCTACTCCAGACTGGGGCGCAGTATTCGGCAGCAGAGAACACCAGGGCTTGTGTGGAGATTCGTAGTGTCCTGGCGGAGGCACCCCAGGTTGTGCCAGCAAGGCGGCGGATAAGCGAGACCCTTGCTGTCACTTTGGCTCTCACTTCCTCAAGGTGCCGTTTGTAGGACAGTGTCCTGTCCAGCCGAACACCGAGGTACTTGGGGGCTAGTTGGTGCTCCAGACGCTTGTTGTCGACGGACACCGACAGTTCCCTTTTGGCCTCTCCGTTGCACAGGTGGTATGCGGCCGACACAGTCTTCCCAGTACTGAGCTGCAGACGCCACTTGCGCAGGTAGGCAGCCAAGATGCTCATGTCCTGGTTGAGACCCTGTTCCACCGCTGACCATGTTGTTCGACGCAACATGATGGCCAGATCATCCGCGTAACCATATTGTCTGGATGTTGTCTCCGGGAGGTCGTGGATGTAAATATTGAACAGCAGTGGTGAGAGGACAGACCCCTGTGGCACCCCGTTTCTCAATCTCCTCAGTCTGCTTCGCTGGCCATCGCTGGTTCGGAGGATGAAGCTGCGGTTGGACAGCATCTCCATTATGAACTTCACCATATGCCGGTCTGGGATAGTCCTCAGCAGCTTCAGGTGAAGTCCACGGTGCCAGACGGTGTCATATGCGGCTGTTAGGTCAAGCAACACAACCCCAACTTTCTCTTTGGCCTGAAAGCTGTCCTCGATGTCCTGGGTGAGCAGGGTTACCTGATCTACTGTTGACCTGCCCCGCCGGAAACCAGCCTGTTCCCTTGGAAGCTGTGGGTCCACTACTGGCTCTATGCGGCTGAGGATCATCCTCTCCATTATCTTGAATGGGACGCAGAGCAGCGAGATGGGTCTGTAGGCCTTAGGGTCTTCCGCAGTTTTGCCTGGTTTCAGCAGGGCAATAACAGCAGCACGGCGCCAGGTCTTCGGCAGTTTGGACCTCTGGAAGCAGGATGAGAAAAAAGAGCACAGCCAGGCAGATGTTGTCTCACTCTGGTGGGTCACGAACTCTGGGTGGATGTTGTCATGCCCCGGGGACTTGCCTTGCCTAAGGTTGCCGATGGCCGCCCTAAGTTCAGCTGTTGAAAACTGTCCGGACATGTCAACATCGACACTGTATGCCCTAGAGAGGGAAGATATCTCGCACAGTGTAGAGCGGGCGAAGTTCTTATCTGAACCTTGGAATTGGCTGTTCTTCAGGAGCTGGGCTGCAATGGCATCTGCTGTCACAGGGCACTTGGGGGGTGTTGTTTTCCTGCCAGTGAGCTGGTTGATGGTCTGCCACGCCTTACGGCTGGAATGGGTGAAATCGATTGACTCAACGGTTTCAGTCCATCTGGCCCTTCGGGTGGCGTCCAGCTTGTGGAGTAGTGCCGTTGCAGTCGCTTCCACATCCTCCCTTGAGCCAGCCTGCTGATGTTCACGCAGTAGGTGGTTGCACTCTTCGTCCCAGCCCGGGATGTAGCTCGCATTGTAGCCGCGAGGGATCGTCTTCTTTGCTGCACTTAGGAGAACTTCGCAGTAGGCTGCATATGCTGAGTCCACATCAGCAATGTCTGGGTCCGGGAGACAGGCTGATGTTCTCTCTGTCTCCGTGGTGAATGCCTGCCAGTTGGCCTTCCGGAAGTTCCACCTACGGACAGGTTTACCCTCTACCGGCTGCACCAGTGAGGGGGCTTTGATGACAGACGGTCGGTGGTGTGACCGGGGGAACCTATCGATGACCTGTCTCTCCGGAATTGGGTCGCTGTTGTGGCATACAGCAAATGCGAGGTCTGGGTTGGTGAAGGTGTTCCATCTTGAAGAGTGGAAACTTGGTGGCTCTTTGGGGTCGAACAGGAGCTGAGCATTGGCGTTGGAGGCCCACTCACACAGCGTCTCTCCGTCTGGTGTAGTGTGGGAGTATCCCCAGTCAGTGTGCTGGCAGTTAAAGTCCCCTGCATAGATGGCGGGTGCCTGGGCAAGCGGGAGGGCCGACACGGTCAGTGTAGATGGTGGAGGCTTGTACACATTTACAACAGTTGTTGCCTGTATCTTGGTGGACAGCCACTCAACGCTGGCACTTGGTGGAGATTGGCCAGTGGCTGTCCACCCCAGATCAGACCTCACAAAGGTCGCAATACCGTGATGTCTGCTGAGGATGGAACCAGCTAGGTGGAACCCGGGCAGCTTGAGGGTGTCTTCAACCATACAGTGGGTTTCCTGTAGGAGGACAGCTGCAACCTTGTGGGAGTCGGCGAGGTGACTTATGATCTCGAGTTTGGCGTTGGTGAGGCCCTCTACGTTTAGCTGGAGCACTGCCAGACCTTGGTGGTCGACCGTCGGGATGGATACCCGTCCTGGCGTGGACTTGCATCCCCCCGACTTTTTACGCCTTGGTCTGTCAGCTTGACGATGATTGGGTGGCGACATTGGTTTCACGAGTTGGTCTTTCACCATCTCTCGTTACTTGCAGAGGAGGCCGCGTGGAGGCTGTCGTCTTCTCCTCCAATATATTAATATATTGATGAGATACATGATGGTTGGTATCTTTTACATAATGCATAACCATCACAATGAATCCTTCTTCTGTAAAATACAACATATATTATTACTGTAACAATATTATTTATTAATTATGAGTATTATGAGAGTTATTATTATTAGACAATCATAATCAGGATGCTGTTAATCATACTTGTATGTGTATTTTATATTCAGAACATGATCTAAAATATATCTAATAATATATGTGAATAAATATATTTTATATAATAATATATATCACTATATAATAATGTTTATATTAATAAATAAAATATATAAATGTTAATATATTATACTAAATCGATAACGTTATAATTATATATAAATATATAATAATATATATTTTCATCATACTTTAGGTCCTAGGAAACTAGGCAACCAATTCTTAGAAACACCTCTCCTATCAAAGTCACAATTGTAGTTATCCAAGGTTAATGTTGGCAACTGCTAGCGTTTAATGATGTCCTATCTATAAATCAAGAGAGTACTTTCCAATCAAGTACTTTTTCTTCCTCAGTGGTTATTCACGGCTCCACCCATTTCTAAAGGGTTTATTGAACTGACTCCAAACGGCTCATATCTTGATGACCTCATCAGGAGTATTTCTGAGTAGACTCATCATGTCTTTGGTTCTCTCTCCCATCAGATGAGTGTGAACTCACACTGGACCCAAACACAGCCCACAGAGGACTCTCTCTGTCTGAGGACAACAGGAAGGTGACGAGGGTTAGAGAGGAGGAGTCGTATCCTGATCACCTGGAGAGATTTGACTACTGGGACCAGGTGTTGTGTAGAGAGGGTCTGACTGACCGCTGTTACTGGGAGGTGGAGATGGAGAGGAAAGGAGGAGGTAGTTGGTATAGGAGTGACATACAGAGGAATCACAAGGAGAGGAGGGGGTGATGACAGCTTGCTTGGAAGGAACAACAAGTCCTGGAGTCTTCATTGTTATGATGATCGTTACTCTGTCTGTTACAACGGTAGTATAACAGTCATACGTCTCCCCCCCTCTAACAGAGTAGGAGTGTATGTGGATCGACCTGCTGGCTCTCTGTCCTTCTACAGAGTGTCCCCAGATGGAGGAGGGTCCTCAGACACACTGACACTCATCCACACCTTCCAGTCCACATTCACCCAGGAGGACCTCCTCCCTGGGTTTGGGTTCTGGGGTTATGATTCCTCAGTGTCTCTGTGTCGCTTGTAGCAACACACACACACACACACACACACACACACACACACACACACACACACACACACACACACACACACACACACATATAGAGAAGTACACACACATATAAATTCATACACAGATGTATGCAAAAATACACACACACACACAGAAACACACACATACACATATATACAGTAGACACACACAAAACGATATAGAAATACACACACACGCATATATAAAATTACACACATAAACACACACAAACACACATATACACACACACACTCACTCACACACACACACATATAGAAATACACACACACACACATATAGAAATACACACACACACACACATATAGAAATACACACACACACACACATAGACCACCCTATAATCGGATCTTCTAAAGGCTCTGATATGAGTTTCTAACACGGATCCTGATTGATATTCTGTTCATCCATAATATTGGGATCAATATTTGTGAATATTGATTTCCTTGTGCTGGGAGCTGATAAAGTGAATATTGATTTCATTGTGTTGGGAGCTAATAAAGTTACCCCTACCTGCTCCTTAATGACCCTTAACCACTACCTGCTCCTTAATGACCCCTAACCCCTACCTGCTCCTTAATGACCTCTGACCCCACCTGCTCCTTAATGACCCCTAACCCCTACCTGCTCCTTAATGACCTCTAACCCGTACCTGCTCCTTAATGACCTCTGACCCCTACCTGCTCTTTAATGACCCCTTACCCCTACCTGCTCCTTAATGACCGCTGACCCCTACATTCCCCTAATGACCTCTGACCCCTACCTGCTCCTTAATGAACCCTAACCCCTACCTGCTCCTTAATGAACCCTAACCCCTACCTGCTCCTTAATGACCTCTGACCCCTACCTGCTCCTTAATGACCCCTAACCCCTACCTGCTCCATAATGACCTCTAACCCGTACCTGCTCCTTAATGACCTCTGACCCCTACCTGATCCTTAATGACCCTTACCCCTACCTGCTCCTTAATGACCGCTGACCCCTACATTCCCCTAATGACCTCTTACCCCTACCTGCTCCTTAATGACCCCTAACCCCTACCTGATCCTTAATGACCCCTAACCCCGACCTGCTCCTTAATGACCCCCCTACCTGCCTATGACCTCTGACCCTACCTGCTCCTTAATGACCCCTAACCCTTACCTGCTCCTTAATGACCTCTGACCCCTACCTACTTCTTCATTCAAGGTTCAAGATTCAAGATTTTGATTTGCCATATGCAACAAGTAGAATGGAATGCTTACTCCCCATTCCCTCCTGCAGTTTGAGTTTATACTACAATTTAACACAATGTACTATACTATGTACTATACTTACACTGTACTGTAACAAAACTGTACACAATAAAAATGACAATAAAAATTACTATAAAGTTACTGATGGAGTGTTGAATTCTGCAAAAAAGCATTTAAAAAGCATTTTAAAGTGCCAGTAGTGCAGCAGCATCATGAATTCAGTGCAGAACAGTGCAGTAACTGTATTGAGTCCAGCAAAGTATGACAGTGTAATGTTAATAACAATGTTATGATAGTGGCAGCACTCCTAGCAGTTCAGTAGGTCACTGCCTGTGGATCAAACTATCCTTGAACCTGGTAGTCGTTGTACGGATGCTGCAGAACCGACGACCGGACGGTAGGGGGGAGAAGAGATGGAGCCCAGGGTGGTTGGGAACCTCGCAGGCATAACAGGTATAACAGGCAACTGTAAACACATTCAACCGCCCTCTTTAAGATGAATCCAGTGACAAACTGAATATGATCTGTGGGGTTAAGTTAACGTTACATTTGGTTATGGATGAGAGAAGTGGGAAAAGCTGTGACTCCTGTAAACGCTTAACGTTAGTAGTGTCCAACTCAACAGCGTACTGACCGGCAGTAGTGTCCTTTACCCTGACTCTGGTGAAGACTAATCTAAAGTCAATGATTAGAACCACTTATTGTTAGAAAACTAAAAACTAAATAACGGTACAACTGCATCTAATCGTACGTCTGTTACATTTTAAATTGTTTGTATTTTTTAGTAATATAATATTGACAAGAAGACAGCTAGAGGTGGTAAACGCCTAATAAGATGGCTCCAGACGGATCAATAGACAGAACACAATGAACTTAACTTGATACAAACGTGATGCTTTCGGAAAAATCCGGGTGATAATCCAGCATTGAGTTACACAACAGACATGGCTTGAATACTGCTTGGTCAATGAGGAGCGATTGACAACAGGTGAGTTCAGTGTGAAACGGCTGACAGGGAAAACACGGAGTGGCATTTCGGAACGGAGTCCGTGACATGGATCAGGAGCCGCGGAATCCAGGACTAGGAGCGGAAAGAGCTGGGTTGGACCGTGACAAGAATGTACCTATTCTACTGAGTACATGTACTGACAATATACCAATTATACTGAGTAAAGGTACTGACAATGTACCTATTATACCAAGTACAAGTACTGACAATATACCTATTATACTAAGTACAAGTACTGACAATGTACCTATTATACAGCATGTACTGAGTACTTCCTGTACTGACTACAGACTACAGTATCTTAGTCTTCTTCCTGCTGTAATAAAGTGATATATGATGATATATTAGTGATATATATTGATGATACATCACAGATCAGAGTTGACTACAGTATCTTAGTCTTCTTCCTGCTGTAATAAAGTGATATATGATGATATATTAGTGATATATATTGATGATACATCACAGATCAGAGTTGACTACAGTATCTTAGTCTTCTTCCTGCTGTAATAAAGTGATATATGATGATATATTAGTGATATATATTGATGATACATCACAGATCAGAGTTGACTACAGTATCTCTGACTCGGTATCAAAGCATGATGAACCAGTTGGTCCAGTTCCCCTCCCAGTTCAGTTCCTTTCAGACTAACCTCTTCTAGGCTGTTGTTCCATGACTTCACTCAGTCATGAACTATAATAACCTTATTAAAATATGAACCATAGACAGAGAGCTCTGATGACTAGAAGCTCAGACACACACAGTCTCTGACGAATACTTTATAGACTATTGATTACTGACTGCAACTCTTGAGAAGTTCCTCTAAAATGGTTCACAGTCTTGTTGGTTTGGATTCTTCTTGTTGTTTCCTGGTTGGTTTTTCGGGTTACGCCCTTTACAGGCAGCAGGCACACACACACACACACACACACACACACACACACACACACACACACACACACACACACACACACACACACACACACACACACACACACAAACAAGCACACACTCACACATGCAAAAAGACACACACACACACACACACACACACACACACACACACCATTTTTGAGTAAAATCAGTACCAATCAACAAGCCCAAATCTTGGAGATGGCGGGGATTGAACTCGGGGCCTCCTCCATGCAAAGCATGCGTTCTGCCACTGAGCGACTTCCCCTTCCATGTTACTTGCTTCTCATCTCTATAACCACAACTTCAACTACAACTACTTTTACAAATGGTTGTCAGCGGGATTAGAACTAGTGCATGGAGACTGTTAGGAACCCCCTTAGAGGGCTGGTCTAGGGGGAAGAAGGGGTGAACCTAACAGGCCGTGGCAGCATGCAAGGCGGTGCTATGCTAACGTCGCTGGCGTGCAGGTCGGTGCTATGCTAACGTCGCTGGCGTGCAGGTCGGCGGAAACACGGAACAAGGACCACGGGGATATGGTGCAAAAAGTAACGGGTTTATTTATGGAGTAAATGAGGACAGTGATAAACCACAATGATACTTTTTTCACGAGGACACACAGGTAGGGAGACTAGGGGAGGACGCCAAAACAGACCGGGTGTCAAAGGAATGAAAACAGCAAAACACCCCCAGCTATTCCTGGCACCCTATCACTTCTAGTACCCTAAACTAAGAACACAATACAATGTCTTACTAACTAGTAACTAATCTAATCCCAGAAATACAGGAGATGACACCCGCCTGGAAAAGCTAGCCTAGTGTATTTAGACAGAGTTGAACCTACGTGATGCGTGGTGTAAACCCATGGGCGTCTTACCTCGGCGTACCTCGCCCTCCCCATGGGGCTTCACTACTGGGAACAATGGTGACTGAAGAGCAACGAGAAGCAGGCCCAACACAGAGTGCTAACAGCAGGCCAAACAAACATATCATCCCCTCTTCTCCCACACAAAGGGAGTGGGAGACTGAAGTAGCCACGCCGACGCCCCTCTGATTGGCCCATTGGCTGATTGGCCGGTTGGCTGATTGATCAAAGGGCGACCGACAAACCAACGATGAGAGGGAGAGGGGGGGGGGGAAGAGAGGGAGAGGGGGGGGGGAAAAGAGGGAGAGGGGGGGGGGGGAGAGGGAGAGGGGGGGGGGGAGAGAGGGAGAGGGGGGGGGGGGAGAGAGGGAGAGGGGGGGGAGAAGAGAGGGAGAGGGGGGGGGGGGGAAAGAGAGGGGGGGGGGAAGTATACAGGCGCCAGTATAGCTCAGGAGGTTGAGCGGTTGCCTCACAACCGCATGGTTGCTGGTTCGATCCCACGGCTCCTCCTAGCTAAAACACAGTTCACTGTATGTTGTGTGATGTGACCAATAGAGAGGATTCAATCCTACAGATGTGTTGTTTAAACAGAGGGGAGGAAAGAGAGGGAGAATTGCTTGTGCTTTAAGGCACTATTTTGACCATACTGTGCGTTGTGTTTAGCTTGTAGTAGTAGATAGCGTGTTGTTTTTAATGCACTCGCATATGTCGCTATGCAGGCATCCTAGTAGGTGGGAAGATTTTTCTATTGGCCTGCGATTGGGAATGCTGGAAACTTGTTCTATTCGTGTCTTTATTTACCTCAGAAATACATTGCTGTCTTTATCATACAAATGTACTTTTGGATGAAGCGTCTGCTAAATGCACTAAATGTAAATGTAGAGAGAGATAGAGAGATATTTCCTACATATACCTATACCAATATAACACCATTGTTACAACACAATACACTTAGGTAACGACTATACATCATTTCTATAAATATTTTTCACATTTCTCTATATCTTGTAATTATATTTTCCGGCACACAGTGCAGTTATTGTAAATACTGCGTACTGTTGTTTGCACATTCCTGCGGAGCCCCCCTGGGGTCACATGGAAAAAATGGACGTGTGAAACCGTGTGAACGGTTTTGTAATCTCATCCCTCGGTTTAGTAATCCGATCCCTCGGTTTAGTAATCCGATCCCTCGGTTTAGTAATCCGATCCCTCGGTTTACTAATCCGTACCCTCGGTTTAGTAATACGTTCCCTCCGTTTAGTAATCCGATCCCTTGGTTTAGTAATAGGATCTCTCGGTTTAGTAATCCTATCCGTTGGTTTAGTCATCCAATCCCTCGGTTTAGTAATCTGATCCCTCGGTTTAGTAATCCGATCCCTCGGTTTAGTAATACGTTCCCTCGGTTTAGTAATACTTTCCCTTGGTTTAGTAATCCGATCCCTCGGTTTAGTAATCCGATCCCTCGGTTTTGTAATCCAATCCCTCGGTTTTATTAATCCCACGACCCATGACCCCTGAGCCCTACGAGCCAGAGATCGCGCGGATTGATGTTACTCTGCAAGGAATCTCCACCGCACAGCATGCAATGAGCAGCACTTCTTTGCAGTAAGTCAATTTAATTTTGTTATAAGGACATATTTTACGACAGTGAAATCAGTGAGTTGCCTTCACACTCACACACAGTTTATTAACCAAGCCACGTGTCGTCGTCACGATCGTTAAGTAGCTAGCTAACGTTAACATATCAAACACTTAACGTTTGCACGGTGCTACTGTGCTAACTACTTCCTGCGGGCTAACTTGACATACTAACTTCTTATGTGTTGATAATACATTTCTCATACATTTCTCAAAGAACAACGGAGGCTAGACGAGACGGCTGTCTCCACCTTCATCAACGACAAGGTATGTAGACTAATAGCTAGTTCACATATGTAATGTGTATAATATACACATTACATATATGAATACACTGTATATAGCTTAAATAGCCTATGTCCTGTATGTGGTTTAAGCTAAAGCCTTGATTCTGGTGATGAGCGCTACAGGTCAATATTCATGCCTGATGTGGCCCTCTATTATAGGGCTATAGTTCTATGGAGCCTAACCCTTGTCCTGGAAACAGCTGGAGCTATAACCTTGTTGTCCTGGAAACAGCTGGAGCTATAACCTTGTTGTCCTGGAAACAGCTGGAGCTATAACCTTGTTGTCCTGGAAACAGCTGGAGCTATAACCTCGTTGTCCTGGAAACAGCTGGAGCTATAACCTCGTTGTCCTGGAAACAGCTGGAGCTATAACCTTGTTGTCCTGGAAACAGCTGGAGCTATAACCTCGTTGTCCTGGAAACAGCTGGAGCTATAACCTCGTTGTCCTGGAAACAGCTGGAGCTATAACCTTGTTGTCCTGGAAACAGCTGGAGCTATAACCTTGTTGGGTTGTTAATGTCGGGGGTCGTCTCGGGTAGAACGCTGATGGTGTGTTTTGTATTGGAATGAGGATGTGTAATATACAGTATGTGTTTGGGAGGAGCATTCTGAATAGGACCTATTTAAAACTTCTGTGTATGAAGGTCTATTACCATTATTATTTCAGTACAGAATATATACGTGATTTGATTTAAAAACTAGATTTTAAAACAGGTTTTTAGTTAGCCTATTATTTAAGTAGGCTAAATGGCGAAAACCGGAAGCTTGTGTTTGCTTAGACTTACTAGCATCACACAGCTGACCACAAGTGGGTTGTGGTATTTGACTGGTTCATGGACATGTGTCAATAACAACACCGCCATACTTAATAGGCACTGACATCAGTTCATCTTTCTCCTTGTTTGTGTTTCTCTCCAGGCGATGTTAGAATGAGGATGAATCAACGACCTCCACGCTAACCTCTCCTCAGCTGTCATCTGTCCTCCTCACATGGATGAGCTGGAGTTAATAGAAATATACTTTAACTTGGGCCTGAAATACAAGGAGATTCTCCATATTTTGACAGGATTGTTCTCCGCTTGAAAACTCTCAAACGAATCCTGAAGAAGAACGGACCGTTTCGCCGAAAACAGTTTGAGGATTTAACAGAAGCTATTCAGTTCATAAGGGAGGAGCTCCGAGGCTCTGGGGCTCTGCGTGGCTACAGGTGGATGTACACTAAATGCTAAGATAGGGGATCGCAAGGACGTAAAGAAGAGGATACAGAAATCCGAAGAAGTAGAAGATTGAACAGACAAGCGTACTTTTCCAAAGGGCCCAATTTAGTATTTAGTATTTAGTATTGTATGGCCTGTTGATTCATATGAGAAATGAGCGGCATTGGGTCTATGCATCCATGGAGCCATTGAGGGGATCTCCAGAAGAACGCTCTGGTTGAATGATGACTGAACCAGACCTGAGCCCACAGTTAGAGGAGGTGATTTATACAGTAGAGACAGTAGAGGAGCTAGGTGGATGCTCTGGTTGAATGATGACTGAACCAGACCTGAGCCCACAGTTAGAGGAGGTGATTTATACAGTAGAGACAGTAGAGGAGCTAGGTGGATGCTCTGGTTGAATGATGACTGAACCAGACCTGAGCCCACAGTTAGAGGAGGTCATTTATACAGTAGAGACAGTAGAGGAGCTAGGTGGAAGCGCCCGTATCCTGAGGACAGATAAGGGGACAGAAAACAGCACAATACGGGATTTGCAACGGTACCTAAGTGTCAATGATGTTGATGCTCATTGGGGTGACAGAAGCTTTATTCATGGCTAAAGCACAAGCAATCAAAGAATAGAGAGCTGGTGCTGGAGCTTCTTAAAGAGTGTATGGAGTTTGGGCTCCAACATCTACACAGGCTTAAAGATGAAGGTGAGTTTGATGACTTGACTTCTTGGACAATAATTCTGCTTCCTCGGTTTGATACAGGCAAGTGGCATCAACAATAGATGGTGTGACTTGTGACATAAATACAACAATAACTATGATTTGGTCATTTCCTGTTTACTGTTTTCACCTCGAACAATTGGATTCAACTAAGGAGACCTGGAACAGCCAGATTGGTCCATCAAGTAATGAACATGTTCCCCGTGGTCGGCCTGGTGTCATGGGTTCCATACCTGAACTATATGGAACAGCCATCTGATTGGTCCATCAAGGAATGAACATGTTCCCCGTGGTCGGCTTGGTGTCATGTGTTCCATACCTGAACTATATGGAACAGCCATCTGATTGGTCCATCAAGTAATGAACATGTTCCCCGTGGTCGGCCTGGTGTCATGGGTTCCATACCTGCACTATATGGAACAGCCATCTGATTGGTCCATCAAGGAATGAACATGTTCCCCGTGGTCGGCCTGGTGTCATGGGTTCCATACCTGAACTATATGGAACAGCCATCTGATTGGTCCATCAAGGAATGAACATGTTCCCCGTGGTCGGCCTGGTGTCATGTGTTCCATACCTGAACTATATGGAACAGGAAACTATTTTTGTCAGGTGTCGGAGGAAGATTGTACCAGCTGTGAAGCTGACCGTATCCACCACCGTCACATAGCTTGTGATGAG
Source organism: Muraenolepis orangiensis (assembly GCA_027704905.1). NCBI lineage: Eukaryota > Metazoa > Chordata > Actinopteri > Gadiformes > Muraenolepididae > Muraenolepis > Muraenolepis orangiensis. Next base: position 56,000 of record JANIIK010000756.1, read on the forward strand.
GAGGTATTCACCCTGTGCACCTTCATGATGGCACAAAACAATCTGCATGTTCCTGTGGATGCATTCATGGCAATTGACCTCTACATTTCCCTGAGAGAAGAGTTGACTACACTTCTAAACATTGAGAGATAGAGGTAGCGAAGGAAAGACGAGGGCCGCCCACTTGTATGTTTGTATCATGTTTATCATTTCTGCTTTGCTTGTGAATTTGTGTCATTTTCAATTTATAGAATTCAAATCTGGGTCAACTGCATGGAAGGCATCTATGCTGACCACTCTACCACAATGATTCACATTTGGAAGACAAATGCAATTGATAATTGAAACCTGAATTGACCCAAGTTTCAGGGTCGACCTTGCAGTTCACTGGTCTCCAAGTTAAAAAAAATGGTAACTGTGAAGTTATTTTATTAATTGCTATGTAAACCAAAGGGTTCCATGTTAATCAAAGCGTTCCATGTTAATCAAAGGGTTCCATGGTGTAATGGTTAGCACTCTGGACTCTGAATCCAGCGATCCACGTTCAAGTCTCGGTGGAACCTTGTTTGCTGTGGCTCTTTATCTATAACTGAAATGTTTTTCAGCGGTGAAAGGGTGTTTTCCAGAGCACATTCAATACAGTATCCACTATTGTGCTGAGATCTGTAATCTCTAGATAGATGAGGTGGCCGAGTGGATAAGGCGATGTACTGCTAATCCATTGTGCTCTGCACGCGTGGGTTCAAATCCCATCCTCATCGGGTCAAGTCTTTGAATCCAGTGATCCGAGTTCAAGGCTCGGTGGAACCTTGTTTGCTGTGGCTCTTTATCAATAACTGAACTGTTTTTCAGTGGTAAAGGGTATTTTAAAGAGAACATTCAGTACAGTGTACAATATTGTGCACAGATCTGCTAATTCTGCAGAGATCAGGTGGCCGAGTGGTGATGACTCATCACTGGGTTGCTACCCAGGCTATTGTGCTGCTTTCTACAAACGCCACTTGAATGGATGTAGATATGAACACTATCAGTGTGTGGGTGACTGGGTCACATGTCAATTGACTCTGTATGTCAAATATAGAAGGACATTTGTTAAATGCAGCGACACTGAGCCAATGAGAACAATTACCCTAAGGGAAAGTGGATGGTATGGTATTGGTCAATGGTTGTTCTTCCTTTGTCATGATAGCCCATGTGATTCCAGAGGTTTTCCTGGATAAGACGTGGTCGTAGGGCAGGGTGATCTGCCACCAGCCCCATCTCCTCCTCCCTGGAGAGATATGTCTGAGGTAAATAAAGACACAAATAGAACAATTGCATTCCCAATTTGAGGCCAATAGTAAAATGGTCCCAACTACTAGGATGCCTGCGTAGTGACATAAAAGTCAAAGTCAAAGTTATACAAGTATAAGCAATGGGTGAAAATCTTATGTGCAATACCCGACGACAGACAGCAGTTATAAAAATATAAATAATAGAATAAAAAATAAGTAAAAAGTACAAACTGTATAAAGTTAAATATATAAAAATATAAAAGTGCATATATGAAATGCAATATATTAGCACAAAAAAGAGCAATATATATATATATAAATCAATGTAATAAAATATACATTGTTATATGCTATCCGCCCTTGTTCAGCAGCCTGATGGCCTGACTGTGGAAGCTGTCTCTGAGTCTATTTCTACAGCACTTGATACTGCGGTACGGCCTGCCTGACGGTAACAGTGAGTACAGTTGGGGGCTGGGTGGTCTTGTCTGTTATGATGCGTGTGGCCTTGGCCACGCACCACTTGTGGTGTATATCCAGGAGGGAGGGAAGCTCGGAGCCACTGAGGTCACGACTGCAGAGTCACTCCCCGTCTTCCGCCGCAGGCTGAAAACCCATCTCTTCAGGACACACTTCCCGGATCCTTCCTCGTAGCGTCAATTCAGTCAGTCAAAAGTAGATTACATATTATAGATAGGTAGATATTGTTCTAGATATTGTTGCATATTGTTTGCCAACTTATTTTACTTTTTCCGTTACACTTTGTCCAGAATTTTTGTCCTTCTACCTGAGCACTGGTTCAGTTATTGGAGACTTGTTAGAAATGAAATGCACTTTTGACTTCTTGGTGACGAGTTGTTCTCTTCACCTTCCTTTGTTGAAGCACACTACTGTAAGTGGCTTTGGATCAAAGCGTCTGCTAAATGAGCGTAATGTAATGTAATGTACTGTGTGTTGTGAGTTGTGTTAGTTCTCTGTGTTGTCTCTCCCTTCTCCCTTTCCCCTGTGTCTAAATAGCCCCCATGGACGTGCGTGAGAGAGGGGGCTGGGGGGTTGTTGTGGGTTAAGTGTTGCTGTTGTAAATATATATGGGACATTATTTTTGATAATAAATATTTTTAAAAAAAAGGAGGGATGGACTAGAAATCCATTGGGGTCTTTCCCCGCGCACGTGAGAAACCTGCCCACAACGATTGGTTAGACTACAGCCTATCCTTTGAGCCTAAGATTGTTGACTTATGCTCATCTCCAAGATGTGATCAGTTCACTGGATTCATCGTCATATCCAAAGACAATCACAAAATGCAACAATATCTCCAATTTGATACAGTTTGATAAGTTGTGCTTCTAGAGATAAGAAGCCATCTACGGTGAAAGGGGATGTAGCTGAGTGGTAGAGCGCATGCTTCTCATGTATGAGGCCGTGGGTTCAATCCCCGGCATCTCCAACATGTAGGCAGGTTCATACAGTGGTGTGGAGGCTTGGGTTTTACTCCAAATAAATCACGCCAAGATTTGGGCATATTGAGACTGTTGATGGGTATGCGCTGATTTGACTCTAGAACAGCGGTTCTTAACCTGGGTTCCATCGAACCCCAGGAGTTCGGTGAGTCAGTCTCAGGGGTTCGGCGGAGGTACTATTTGTATTTTATCATTTTATTATTATTATTATTATTATTCTTATTATTGTTAATAATAACGTGAGTGACAAATAAAGGAATTCTGATTCCCACAGAATCACGATCACTTCATTGAAAAAAAGCCACACACAATGTTCGCGATCGCGTTTATCGCGTTGGACTTCACGATCGCGACATATTTTATTTTTCCAATTACGAAAGGTTCGGTGAATGCGCGTATGAAACTTGCGGGGTTCAGTACCTCCAAAAAGGTTAAGAACCACTGCTCTAGAATGATCACACCGTGTGTGTGTGTGTGTGTGTGTGTGTGTGTGTGTGTGTGTGTGTGTGTGTGTGTGTGTGTGTGTGTGTGTGTGTGTGTGTGTGTGTGTGTGTGTGTGTGTGTGTAAAGGGTGTAACCTGAAACACAAACCAGGAATCAACACAAGAAGAATCCAAACCAACAAGATTGTGAACCATTTTAGAGATATTTCTCAAGAGCTGCAGTCAGTAATCAATAGTCTATATTGATTAAAGTGTATGCGTCTGAATAATAAATGACATCATGTTACAATATTGTACAATTCTGATTTAATTGAAAATGAATCAAGTATCGTCAGAGACTGTGTGTGTCTGAGCTTCTGGTCCTCAGAGCTCTCTGTCTATGGTTCATATGTTAATAAGGTTATTATGGTTCATGACTGATACTACTACTACTGATACTGTAGTCAACTCTGATCTGTGATGTATCATCAATATATATCACTAATATATCATCATATATCACTTTATTATAGCAGGAAGAAGACTAAGATACTGTAGTCAACTCTGATCTGTGATGTATCATCAATATATATCACTAATATATCATCATATATCACTTTATTACAGCAGGAAAAAGACTAAGATACTGTAGTCTGTAGTGAGTACAGCAAGTACTCAGTACATGCTGTATAATAGGTACATTGTCAGTACTTGTACTCAGTATAATAGGTACATTGTCAGTACATGTACTCAGTATAATAGATATATTCTCGGTACATGTACTCCAGTAGAATAGGTACATTATTGTCACGGTCCAACCCAGCTCTTTCCGCTCCTAGTCCTGGATTTCCGCCGGCTTCCTGGATCCGCGATGTCACCGGACTCCGTTCCGAAATGCCACTCCGTGTTTTCCCTGTCAGCCGTTTTACACTGAACTCACCTGTTGTCAATCGCTCCTCATTGACCAAGCTGTATTCAAGCCATGTCTGTTGTGTTACTCAATGCTGGATTATCACCCGATTTTTCCGAAAGCCTCACGTTCGTATCAAGTTAAGTTCATTGTGTTCTGTCTATTGATCCGTCTGGAGCCATCTTATTAGGCGTTTACCACCTCTAGCTGTCTTCTTGTCAATATCGTATTACTGAAAAATACAAACAATTTCAAATGTAACAGACGTACGATCAGATGCAGTTGTACCGTTATTTAGTTTTTACTTTTCTAACAATAAGTGGTTCTAATCATTGACTTTAGATTAGTCTTCACCAGAGTCAGGATAAAGGACACTACTGCTGGTCAGTACGCTGTTGAGTTGGACACTACTAACGTTAAGCGTTTACAGGAGTCACAGCTTTTCCCACTTCTCTCATCCATAACCAAATGTAACGTTAACTTAACCCCACAGAGCATATTCAGTTTGTCACTGCATTCATCTTAAAGAGGGCGGTTGAATGTGTTTACAGTTGCCTGTTATACCTGTTATGCCTGCGAGGTTCCCAACCACCCTGGGCTCCATCTCTTCTCCCCCCTACCGTCCGGTCGTCGGTTCCGCAGCATCCGTACAACGACTACCAGGTTCAAGGATAGTTTGATCCACAGGCAGTGACCTACTGAACTGCTAGGAGTGCTGCCACTATCATAACATTGTCATTAACATTACACTGTCATACTTTCCTGGACTCATTACAGTTACTGCACTGTTCTGCACTGAATTCATGATGGAATTCAACACACATTCCATCAGTCATTGTATTGTTATTTTTATTGTAATTTTAATTGTGTACAGTATTGTTACAGTACAGTGTAAGTATAGTACATAGTATAGTATATTGTGTTAAATTGTAGTATAAACTCAAACTGCAGGAGGGAATGGGGAGTAAGCATTCATTCTACTCTATCACATATGGCAAATGAAAATCTTTAATCTTGAATGAAGGAGCAGGTAGGAGTCAGAGGTCATTCAGGAGCAGGTAGGGGTTAGGGGTCATTGAGGAGCAGGTAGGGGTTAAGGGTCATTGAGGAGCAGGTATAATCATAATGATCACTTTCTCAGCAGCTTTCTCCCCCATAGATGGCCTTGTATTGATGAACAGAATACCAACCAGGATCCGTGTTAGAAACTCATATCAGAGCCCTTTTAGAATGTTAAGATACACAGAATAATATATTATGAACAACAAAACAAATGTGTGTATTTCTATATATGTGTGTGTGTGTATTTATATATATGTGTGTGTGTGTGTATTTATATATATGTGTGTGCATTTATATAAATATATATGTGTGTGTGTGGTAATGGATGCTTTTATATAGGGCTTAATTCCAATTCCTTTTTATGTGTGTGTGTGTACTTCTTTATACTTTGAGTGTGTGTGTTTTTATACTGTATATATGTGTGTGTGTACTTCTATATATTTGAGTGTGTGTGTCTGAATACTGTATATGTGTGCGTTTGTTTGTTTGTTTGTTTGTTTGTTTGTTTGTGTGTGTGTGTCAATGTGTGTTGCTACAAGCGACACAGAGACACTGAGGAACCATAATCCAATAACCCAAACGCAGGGAGGAGGTCCTCCTGGGTGAATGTGGACTGCAAGGTGTGGATGAGTGTCAGTGTGTCTGAGGACCCTCCTCCATCTGGGGACACTCTGTAGAAGGAGAGAGAGCCAGCAGGCCGGTCCACATACACTCCTACTCTGTTAGAGGGGAGGAGATCTATGGCTGTTTCACTACGGTTGTACCAGACAGAGTAACCATCATCATAACAATAAAGACTCCAGGACTTGTTGTTGAATCCAAGCACGCTGTCACCACCCAGTCCTCTCCTAGTGATTCCTCTGTATGTCACTCCTATATCAACACCTCCTCCTTTCCTCTCCATCTCCACCTCCCAGTAACAGCGGTCAGTCAGACCCTCTCTACACAACACCTGGTGATAGAAGTCAAATCTCTCCGGGTGATCAGGATACGACTCCTCCTCTCTAACCACCGTCACCTTCCTGTTGTCCTCAGACAGAGAGAGTCCTCTGTGGGCTGTGTTTGGGTCCAGTGTGAGTTCACACTCATCTGATGGGAGAGAGAACCAAAGACATGATGAGTCTACACAGAAATACTCCTGATGAGGTCATCAAGATATGAGCCGTTTGGAGTCAGTTCAATAAACCCTTTAAAAATGGGTGGAGCCGTGAATAACCACTGAGGAAGAAAAAGTACTTGATTGGAAAGTACTCTCTTGATTTATAGATAGGACATCATTAAACGCTAGCAGTTGCCAACATTAACCTTGGATAACTACAATTGTGACTTTGATAGGAGAGGTGTTTCTAAGAATTGGTTGCCTAGTTTCCTAGGACCTAAAGTATGATGAAAAGATATATTATTATATATATAGAATTATAACCTTATAGATTCATTATAATATATTAATATTTATATATTTTATTTATTAATATAAACATTATTATACAGTGATATATATTATTATATAAAATATGTTTATTCACATATATTATTAGATATATTTTAGATCATGTTCTGAATATTAAATACACATACAAGTATGATTAACAGCATCCTGATTATGATTGTCTAATAATAATAACACTCATAATACTCATCATTAATAAATAATATTGTTACAGTAATAATATACGTTGAATTTTACAAAGAAGGATTCATTGTGATGGTTATGCATTATGTAAAAGATACCAACCATCATGTATCTCATCAATATATTAATATATTGATGGAGGGATGGACTTTCAATCTTAGGAGTTAGTGTGTTGTTGTGATGACTCAAACTAAACAGACACTTACACTTCTTTAGAGTCGACCTCAGGACAGGCAGCTTCTTCATCTCCATGTCCAGTGTCTCCTTCAGCTGATCCAGGGATCTCCTCAAGGTCCCTACGTATGACGGAGGAGGGACCTCCACCCTGGTCCAGTCCCTGGTGTTTGGAGGATTCTTCAGGGATCTGAAGATCTGGAGGAAGTGGAGGTGGTCTTCAGTGTGTGAGAGCTGCTTCACCTCTGAGCTCCTATTGGTCAGATCTTTAACTTCCTGCTCCAGCTCTTTGATGAGGCCTTCAGCGTGCTTCTCTATGGATTTCAGTTTCTCTTGAACTGTTTGTTTGTGATCATCCCGACACTTTTTAACGCAGCTCATTAGAGCGTCGAGGACCTGGTCACCATCGGCTAGCTCTCGGTCTGCGTCTTCTTTGCTGCGCGTTACTGCGTCTTTGATCTCCTGAACCTTTCCTTGTCTCTCCTGGATCATCTGCTGATCTTCAGACTCTATCTTCCCCAGCTAGGCCTTCTTCAGCTCATATTCCTCCTTCAGAGGTACAACAGGATGGGACCTGTGGTCAGTCTCTGTACAGAACTGACACACAGACACCTGTTCAGTCTGGCAGAAGAGGTCCAGATGTTGATAATTGTGTTTCTTACACATCCTGTCTTCTAGCCGGGCCTGAGGCTCCACCAGCTTATGTTTCTTCAGGCCTGCGACTCTCTGATGTGGCTCCAGGTGGGAGTGGCAGAAGGAGCACTGACACACTAGGCAGGACTTGACAGCCTTCAGCTTGGTCCCGGTACAGATGTCACAGGGAACGTCTCTTGGTTCAACACAAGGCTGCTCTTTGGCCAGTACGGACCGTCTAAACTCGTCCACCATCTCCGATAAGAGGGTATTGACCCGTAGATCAGGTGTTGTGTGGAACACCTCGTTGCAAACAGGACATTTGAACTGGACCTTGTCCTCCCAGAACGTGGTGATACAGGCTCTACAGAAGTTGTGTCCACATGGTGTGCAAACTGGACTCTTGAACACATCCTGACAGACGGAACAGGAAAAGTTCTCCTTAGAAGATTTAGCAGAGGCCATTCCTAGAAATGAGAGCGGAGTGAGAGCGAGAGAGAGAGAGAGAGAGAGAGAGAGAGAGAGAGAGAGATAGTGAGGGAAGTCAAGTTAAAAAACAATCTTTTTAAAAACGTATTAAAGTGTTTAGACAACGGTTCAAACTGGTTCTAACGTTCCTATATGTGTATATATCTCTATCTATATGAGTGATGGAGTAGCGTAGGGCTTGATATAAACATATAATACACATCTACGTTTGCTCGGAAGTGACGTCATCGCGTGGCCCCGCCCCCCATGACGTCACAAAGATTAGCGGAGCATAAAAGGCAAGACGCGACGCGGAGATAACAGTTCCTCTTTGAGACGCGATGAGGAGAGAGACAGTTTAAAGGACACCAGCCTTTGTCCAACAAAGAGGTGGACAGCGTTCTAAGGTGAGTAGTGAGTGTTGACCAAGGGCTTCAAAGAGTTAGTTCTGCACCAGGGAGCCTGTTCCAACGGACACACTTTGATGGTGGACCATTGTTAAGTTCATGTAGTATTAGATGTGTATTATATGTTTATATCAAGCCCTACGTTACTCCATCACTCATATAGATAGAGATATATACACATATAGGGACATTAGAACCTGTTTAAACTGTTGTCTAAACACCTTAATACGTTTTTAAAAGATCGTTTTTTAGTAGAATTCGAGTAGTAGTAGTATTAGTAGTAGTAGTAATAGTTGCTAGTAGTAGTAGTTAGTAGTATTATAAGTAGTAATTAGTAGTAGTAGTTGTAGTAGTAGAATAAGGTAGTGGTAGTACTCTCTCTCTCTCTCTCTCTCTCTCTCTCTCTCTTTACAGTACACTTTAACACTTTAATACGTAAAAAAAAAAAAAAGGTTGTTTTCTAACTTGATTCAACAATGTGTTCTAGGAATGGCCTCTGCTAAATCTTCCTGGTCTGAGGAGAACTTTTCCTGTTTCTTCTGTCTGGATGTGTTCAAGAGTCCAGTTTCCACATCATGTGGACACAACTTCTGTAGAGCCTGTATCACCACGTTCTGGGAGGACAAGGTCCAGTTCAAATGTCCTCTTTGCAACGAGCTGTTCCCCACAAGACCCGATCTACGGGTCAATACCCTCTTATCGGAGATGGTGGACGAGTTTAGACGGTCCGTACCGGTCAAAGAGCAGCCTTGTGTTGAACCAGGAGAAGAGGGGGACCACAGGTCCCATTCTGTTGTACGTCTGAAGGAGGAATATGAGCAGAATAAGGCCCAGCTGGGGAAGATAGACTCACACGCAGGGACCTTGAGGAGATCCCTGGATCAGCTGAAGGAGACACTGGACATGGAGATGAAGAAGATGTCTGACCTGATGTCGACTCTAAAGAAGTGTAAGTGTCTGTTTAGTTTGAGTCATCACAACAACACACTAACTCCTCAGATTGAAAGTCCATCCACACAGCAGGAGGTGACGTCCGACTGGGAATGAACATGATGGTGGACATCATGTATCTTATCAATATATTAATATATTGATGAGATACATGATGGTTGGTATATTTTACATAATGCATAACCATCACAATGAATCCTTCTTCTGTAAAATACAACATATATTATTACTGTAACAATATTATTATTAGTTTATATATATATTATATTATGAGTATTATGAGTGTTATTATTATTGGACAATCATAATCAGGATGCTGTTAATCATACTTGTATGTGTATTTTATATTCAGAACATGATCTAAAATATATCTAATAATATATGTGAATAAACATATTTTATATAATAATATATATCACTATATAATAATGTTTATATTAATAAATAAAATATATAAATATTAATATATTATACGAAATCGATTACCTTATAATTATATATAAAATATATAATAATATATATTTTCATCATACTTTAGGTCCTAGGAAACTAGGCAACCAACTCTTAGAAACACCTCTCCTATCAAAGTCACAATTGTAGTTATCCAAGGTTAATGTTGGCAACTGCTAACGTTTAATGATGTCCTATCTATAAATCAAGAGAGTACTTTCCAATCAAGTACTTTTTCTTCCTCAGTGGTTATTCACGGCTCCACCCATTTCTAAAGGGTTTATTGAACTGACTCCAAACGGCTCATATCTTGATGACCTCATCAGGAGTATTTCTGTGTAGACTCATCATGTCTTTGGTTCTCTCTCCCATCAGATGAGTGTGAACTCACACTGGACCCAAACACAGCCCACAGAGGACTCTCTCTGTCTGAGGACAACAGGAAGGTGACGAAGGTTGGAGTGGAGGAGTCGTATCCTGATCACCCGGAGAGATTTGACTCCTGGCCCCAGGTGTTGTGTAGAGAGGGTCTGACTGACCGCTGTTACTGGGAGGTGGAGGTGGAGAGGAAAGGAGTAGGTGTTGTTGGTATAGGAGTGACATACAGAGGAATCACTAGGAGAGGAGGGGGTGCTGACAGCTGGCTTGGATTCAACAACAAGTCCTGGAGTCTTTATTGTCATGATGATCATTACTCTGTCTGTTACCACGGTAGTATAACAGCCATAGATCTCCTCCCCTCTAACAGAGTAGGAGTGTATGTGGACCGACCTGCTGGCTCTCTCTCCTTCTACAGAGTGTCCCCAGATGGAGGAGGGTCCTCAGACACACTGACACTCATCCACACCTTCCAGTCCACATTCACCCAGGAGGACCTCCTCCCTGGGTTTGTGTTATGGGGTTATGGTTGCTCAGTGTCTCTGTGTCGCTTGTAGCAACACACATTGACACACACACAAACAAACAAACAAACAAACAAACAAACAAACAACAAGCAAACGCACACATATACAGTATTCAGACACACACACTCAAATATATAGAAGTACACACACACACATAAATACAGTATAAAAACACACACACACAAAGTATAAAGAAGTACACACACACACATAAAAAAAAGGGTTTTGGAATTAAGCCCTATATAAAAGCATCCATTACCACACACACACATATATATATATATAAATACACACACATATATATAAATACACACACATATATAGAAATACACACACACACACATATATATATAAATAAACACACACACATATATATAGAAATACACACATTTGTTTTGTTGTTCATAATATATTATTCTGTGTATCTTAACATTCTAAAAAGGGCTCTGATATGAGTTTCTAACACGGATCCTGGTTGGTATTCTGTTCATCAATACAAGGCCATCTATGGGGGAGAAAGCTGCTGAGAAAGTGATCATTATGATTATACCTGCTCCTCAATGACCCTTAACCCCTACCTGCTCCTCAATGACCCCTAACCCCTACCTGCTCCTTAATGACCTCTGACCCCTACCTGCTCCTCAATGACTTCTGACCCCTACCTGCTCCTTAATGACCCCTAACCCCTACCTGCTCCTCAATGACCCTTAACCCCTACCTGCTCCTTAACGACCTCTGACCCCTACCTGCTCCTCAATGACCCCTAACCCCTACCTGCTCCTCAATGACCCCTAACCCCTACCTGCTCCTCAATGACCCCTAACCCCTACCTGCTCCTTAATGACCTCTGACCCCCACCTGCTCCTCAATGACCCCTAACCCCTACCTGCTCCTCAATGACCCCTAACCCCTACCTGCTCCTTAATGACCTCTGACCCCTACCTGCTCCTCAATGACTTCTGACCCCTACCTGCTCCTTAATGACCCCTAACCCCTACCTGCTCCTCAATGACCCTTAACCCCTACCTGCTCCTTAACGACCTCTGACCCCTACCTGCTCCTCAATGACCCCTAACCCCTACCTGCTCCTCAATGACCCCTAACCCCTACCTGCTCCTCAATGACCCCTAACCCCTACCTGCTCCTTAATGACCTCTGACCCCCACCTGTCCCCTAATTACCTCTGAACATTACCTGCTCCTTAATGACCCCTAACCCTACCTGCTCCTTAATGAACCCTAACCCCTACCTGCTCCTTAATGACCCCTAACCCCTACCTGCTCCTTAATGAACCCTAACCCCTACCTGCTCCTTAATGACCCATAACCCCTACCTGCTCCTTAATGACCCCTAACCCCTAGCTGCTCCTTAATGACCCCTAACCCTACCTGCTCCTTAATGACCCCTAACCCCTACCTGCTCCTTAATGACCTCTGACCCCTACCTTCTCCTTCATTCAAGATTCAAGATTTTATTTGCCATATGCAACGAGTAGAATGGAATGCTTACTCCCCATTCCCTCCTGCAGTTTGAGTTTATACTACAATTTAACACAATATACTATACTATGTACTATACTTACACTGTACTGTAACAATACTGTACACAATTAAAATGACAATAAAAATAACAATACAATGACTGATGGCATGTGTGTTGAATTCCATCATGAATTCAGTGCAGAACAGTGCAGTAACTGTAATGAGTCCAGCAAAGTATGACAGTGTAATGTTAATGACAATGTTATGATAGTGGCAGCACTCCTAGCAGTTCAGTAGGTCACTGCCTGTGGATCAAACTATCCTTGAACCTGGTAGTCGTTGTACGGATGCTGCAGAACCGACGACCGGACGGTAGGGGGGAGAAGAGATGGAGCCCAGGGTGGTTGGGAACCTCGCAGGCATAACAGGTATAACAGGCAACTGTAAACACATTCAACCGCCCTCTTTAAGATGAATCCAGTGACAAACTGAATATGCTCTGTGGGGTTAAGTTAACGTTACATTTGGTTATGGATGAGAGAAGTGGGAAAAGCTGTGACTCCTGTAAACGCTTAACGTTAGTAGTGTCCAACTCAACAGCGTACTGACCAGCAGTAGTGTCCTTTATCCTGACTCTGGTGAAGACTAATCTAAAGTCAATGATTAGAACCACTTATTGTTAGAAAAGTAAAAACTAAATAACGGTACAACTGCATCTGATCGTACGTCTGGTACATTTTAAATTGTTGGTATATCTCAGTAATATGACGTTAACAAGAAGACTACTCCAGAGGACGGCACAAGGTGGTAAACGCCTGTCCCAGGTTCACTAAGACCTCAGATTCTACTGGGGAGTTCTCAACCAATCAAACGCAAGGGGGGGCAGTCCACAGTTCAACTGTTTAGTTGGAAAATATGCTAATTAAAAGAGAATTAAAAGATATGAGCTTTAAAGAGAATTAAAAGAGATGAGCTTTAAAATATAATTAAAGAGATGAGCTTTAAAAGAGAATTAAAAGAGATGAGCTTTTGTAGTGTATTTTAACACCCTTATTATAATCTAAAACAGTGTATTTTGATCCTCTATACATTGCAGGGACAATGAGGTAACAACATAACCTGCTGGTGGACCTTTAGGCCCAGTTAGACATGTTCCAGATGTGTTATCTGCTGGTGGACCCCAAGGCCAAGTTAGACATGTTCCAGATGTGTGTCTACAGCATGGGTTCCCAAAGTGGGGGTCGCGGGACCCCGAGGGGGGGGGTCACGAGATGATTTCAGAATCCTCTTGATGTGACCCATGAGGTTTATTTATTTTTTATTTTATTATTATTATTTTTTTATCATTTGTATTATTATTATTATTATTATTGTTAATAATAACGTGAGTGACAAATAAAGGAATTCTGATTCCCACAGATTCATCATTGAAAAAAAGCCACACACAATGTTGGCGACATACCCCCCCCCCCCCCCCCAAACCCGTCGGACGGTGATAGTGGGGGGTCGCCAGTCTCCAGTCTGTTATTTTGGGGGTCGCGGGCTGAAAAGTTTGGGAACCCCTGGTCTACAGAAGGTCCAGTTGTGATAGACACGCTTCACCACTGGTACTGAGAATGTACCTATTCTACATCATGTACTGAGTACTTCCTCTACTGACTACTGACTACAGTATCTTAGTCTTCTTCCTGCTGTAATAAAGTGATATATGATGATATATTCGTGATATATATTGATGATACATCACAGATCAGAGTTGACTACAGTATCTCTGACTGGGTATCAAAGCATGATGAACCAGTTGGTCCAGTTCCCCTCCCAGTTCAGTTCCTTTCAGACTAACCTCTTCTAGGCTGTTGTTCCATGACTTCACTCAGTCATGAACTATAATAACCTTATTAAAATATGAACCATAGACAGAGAGCTCTGATGACTAGAAGCTCAGACACACAGTCTCTGACAATACTTTATAGACTATTGATTACTGACTGCAACTCCTGAGAAGTTCCTTTAAAATGGTTCATAGTCTTGTTGGTTTGGATTCTTCTTACTTGGATACTGTACACAATTAAAATGACAATAAAAATGACAAAGTCACTGATGGAGTGTGTATTGAATTATGCAAAAAAGCATTTAAAAAGCATTTTAAAGTGCCAGTAGTGCAGCAGCATCATGAATTCAGTGCAGAACAGTGCAGTAACTGTAATGAGTCCAGCAAAGTATGTGTAATGTTAAAGACAATGTTATGATAGTGGCAGCACTCCTAGCAGTTCAGTAGGTCACTGCCTGTGGATCAAACTATCCTTGAACCTGGTAGTCGTTGTACGGATGCTGCAGAACCGACGACCGGACGGTAGGGGGGAGAAGAGATGGAGCCCAGGGTGGTTGGGAACCTCGCAGGCATAACAGGTATAACAGACAACTGTAAACACATTCAACCGCCCTCTTTAAGATGAATCCAGTGACAAACTGAATATGCTCTGTGGGGTTAAATTAACGTTACATGTACTGACAATATACCTATTATACTGAGTAAAGGTACTGACAATGTACCTATTATACATCATGTACTGAGTACTTCCTGCACTGACTACAGTCTACAGTATATAGTCATAGTTAGTAGATATATATATATTGATGATACATCACAGATCAGAGTTGACTACAGTATCTTAGTCTTCTTCCTGCTGTAATAAAGTGATATATGATGATATATTAGTGATATATATTGATGATACATCACAGATCAGAGTTGACTACAGTATCTTAGTCTTCTTCCTGCTGTAATAAAGTGATATATGATGATATATTAGTGATATGTATTGATGATCCATCACAGATCAGAGTTGACTACAGTATCTTTGTCTTCTTCTTGCTGTAATAAAGTGATATATGATGATATATTAGTGATATATATTGATGATACATCACAGATCAGAGTTGACTACAGTATCTCTGACTCGGTATCAAAGCATGATGAACCAGTTGGTCCCGTTCCCCTCCCAGTTCAGTTCCTTTCAGACTAACCTCTTCTAGGCTGTTGTTCCATGACTTCACTCAGTCATGAACTATAATAACCTTATTAAAATATGAACCATAGACAGAGAGCTCTGATGACTAGAAGCTCAGACACACAGTCTCTGACGATACTTGAACGTTAATCAATATAGACTATTGATTACTGATTACTTCTTTGAAATGGTTCACAGTCTTGTTGGGTTGTTCATGGGTTCTTCTTGTGTTGTTTCCTGGTTCGTTTTTCGGGTTGCACACACACACCAGTGTGATCATTCTAGAGTCAAATCAGCGCATACCCATCAACAGTCTGAATATGCCCAAGCAATGGTGTGGAGGCCCAAGCCTCCACACCACTGTATGAACCTGCCTACATGTTGGACATGCCGGGGATTGAACCCACGGCCTCATCCATGAGAAGCATGCGCTCTACCACTGAGCTACATCCCCTTTCACCGTAGATGGCTTCTTATCTCTAGAAGCACAACTTATCACACAGTATCAAATTGGAGATATCGTTGCATTTTGTGATTGTCTTTGGATATGATGATGAATCCAGTGAACTGATCACATCTTGGAGATGAGCAGATCTGCATCGCATCTTCACTGGTGGTGTGAGTAAACTGTGGAACTGTATGTGAGCCGCCGTGCTCGCACAATGACTATGTGGGCCGCCGCGCTCGCACATTGACATTGACTTTGCCGTTGCGCTTAAACTTTAATGAGAAGGACTTTACGTTTTGGTATTCTTGGATTTAAGAGACTTTAAGTGATTATGCAAATACTTTTGGGTGAGAATATCTCAGTTAAAATCGAAAATGTCTGATTTAGAGTTGGAGTCTGAAGTGACAGAAAAGCAGTTAGAGTCTGAAGTGACAGGAAAGCAGAACGAAGAAGAAGCAAAGACACTGTTTAAGTTATTAGGTACCCGTAGAGGGAAGCTTGGAGTTTTGACACGAAAGAAAAATGAAATTAATGTTCTAATAGAAGCGGCACAAGACAAGGAAACTGTGTTAAAACAAATTAGGTTGTTCGAAGGATATTTCAGTGAATTTAAAGAATTACAAGTAGCAGTTCAGAGTTTGTTAAAAGATGAGTACGAGTTGGAGGCCGACAAACTTGATTGGTACGAGCCCAAATTGATTTTTTATCAAGGTTTTCTTGAAGGAGTGTATAAATGGGCCGAAGGCAAAGACGATGAAATGGAGAAGGATGGTGAAGAAGATGAGGTGGAGGAGGATGGGGAAGTTAACCCTATTAAGTCATCTCAAGCTAGTGTGCCGCAGAGCCGTAAGGCCGCAAGCGCACGTTCTAGTCGCATTAGTGGAGCGTCGCGAGAATCAGCGCATTTAAGGGCTGAGGCAGAGTGCGCAGCACTGAAGGCAATATCTAGAGTACTGACTGACAAGCTGGAGTTGGATGTGGAGGAGGCAAAACTAAAGGCACGGAGAGAGAGAGTTGCCTTAGAATCTGAGCTTGCTGCTGCCGAAGCAAGGGTTCGCGTTTACCGGGAGTCAGAAGTAAAACCTTTACCTGGTGGTTACCGATATGACGTGACCACTGAACATAAAATCCCTGCTACAACACAAAGGCCTGCAAGACCACATAGAGAGGACGTAGCTTCCCAAAGAGACAGCGTACAGCTTGCTCAAGAGCCCATATCTCCCCACGTAGTCAGTAGACAGCCTGCTCAATTTGCTGGTTCACATAGTGAAGCTAACCAGCATATTACTGACGTGTTGAAAAAACAAACTGAAATAACGGAATTGTTGGTCAAGCAGCAAACACTTTCCCTTCTTCCTGATCGGGAAATCCCTGTTTTTGATGGTGATGCTCTGCATTATAGAACCTTCATCAAGGCATTTGAGCAGTGTATAGAAAGAAACACCACTATGATGGATGATCGTCTGTATTACTTGCAACAGTATACAAAAGGCCAACCTAGAAGCCTGGTCACGAGTTTTTTGCACATGGACCCAACTGTAGGCTATATGGAAGCTAAAAAACAGCTTGAATTTCAGTTTGGAAACCGCTTTAAAATTGCATCTGCTTTCATGACTAAAGCTCTGAACTGGCCAGTGATAAAGCCTGAGGATGGCACTGGGCTAAGGTCTTATGCTCTTTTCTTGCGCAGCTGCTATCACACCATGCAAGACATTGATGGTCTAAGAGAGCTGGAGAACTCTACCAATCTCAGACAAATTGCATCCAAACTTCCGTTTAGGCTGCGTGACAAATGGCGTGTGAATGTGTGTAACATGCAAGACCAAGACAAGAGAGTGACCTACAAAGACCTGGTCGAATTTATAGAGAAGCAGTCTAGAATAATGCTCGATCCAGTGTTTGGAGACCTAAGCAGTAGTAGCACAGTGGAAACTAAAACGGTCTTCTTAAAGCCCAAACCTCAAACAGTGGGCAGTAAACCTAGAGACCGAGCCAGCTTTGCAACTACAGTTGTTCATGTACCTGGCACAAGAAACAATGAATGTAAACAAAAAACAAACAGCACTGCCTTTGAAAGGCCTTGTTTATTTTGTGAAAAGAATCACACATTCGAACACTGTGAGCTCTTTCAGAGTAGACCAAACACTGAGAGAATTGAATATATGAAAACAAATGGCATGTGTTTTGGATGTCTGACAAAGGGACATGTGAGCAGAACCTGTAAGAAAAAAATGACCTGTGAAAAGTGTTCTCTTTCTCATCCAACCATTCTGCATATCCTCAGAGACAAACAAAAGGACGACCGGAGAGATGACCATGTCTTACCTGCAAGTAGCGCCATGGTGTCCGTGAAAGATGACATGCACACTGGTGAAACGAGAGAGTGTACACTTGCTATTGTGCCAGTTAAGGTGAAGATGTTCAACTCAGACAAAATCATTCACACTTATGCGTTCTTGGATCCTGGCAGTTCTGCAACATTTTGCGCAGACTCACTTAAAAGGAAATTAAACGCTCCGGGAAAAAACTGCAAAATCCTGCTGCGCACAATGGGGCAAGAGAGGCCAGTCAGCAGCAGTGTAGTGTCTGGTCTTGAAATTAGTAATATGACAGGCCAGACGTTTCATAAGCTCCCAGAGGTTTACACGCAAACAAAACTGCCAGTCTCAAAGCATCATATACCAAAACAAGACTCAATAAATAAGTGGAAATACCTTCATGAGGTGAAAATACCACAGGTGGACGCTGACATTGAATTGCTAGTTGGAACAAATGCTGCCAAACTTATGGAACCATGGAAAATCATTAATAGCAGAGGTAGTGGGCCATACGCTGTTAAGACACCCTTAGGATGGGTCCTCAATGGGCTCATGCAAGAAACCACATGTGAAGCAAAAGGCATCCATTCATGCGCTGTGGTTAATCGTATATCGGTGGCAAATTTGAATGATTTATTGATTCAACAATATCAGCATGATTTCCCAGAGTTGAAAGCTGAGGAAAAAACAGAGATGTCAATAGCAGACAAACGATTCATGTCAATCATGGAAAGTTCAAAGGAACTGAGAAATGGACATTATTACTTGCCGTTACCCTTCAAAGACAATGATGTAACAATGCCAAGCAATTACCAGCAGGCACAGCAACGGGTCCTGTCTCTGAAAAGGAAATTGGAAAGAAATGCACATTATCATAAAGAATACACAACCTTCTTGGAAAGTGTCATCGAAAAGGGCTATGCAGAGACGGTGCCGTCTGATGAACTGAAAGGAGAAAGTGGAACCGTGTGGTATATGCCACATCATGGAGTGCACCATCCAAAAAAGGGCACTTTGAGAGTAGTCTTTGACTGCTCAGCTTCCTTTCAGGGAATATCTTTAAACAGCAAACTCATACAAGGTCCAAACCTCACTAGCAATCTGGTGGGTGTTCTTCTTCGCTTTCGCCAAGAGCCAATCGCCTTAATGGCAGATATAGAAAGCATGTTCCACCAGGTGCGGGTTGCTGATAGGCATGTTAATTTCTTGCGATTTTTGTGGTGGCCCAACGGTGACACAAGTCAGCCACTTAGGGAATACAGAATGACTGTACACATATTCGGGGCAACATCCTCACCAAGTTGTGCGAGTTTCGCCCTAAGACAGACTGCAGAAGACTTCAAAGACTTCTTCTCCAGAGAAACAATGGAAACAATAAAGTGCAATTTTTATGTCGATGATTGTTTAAAGAGTATAACGACTGAAGCTGATGCTATCATGATGTGTAAGGAGCTTGAATCCGCATGTGCAATGGGAGGCTTTCGCTTGCACAAATGGATCAGCAACAGTAGAAATGTTCTCATGTCCATCCCACAGGCAGACCGAGCAAAAGAGGTCAAAGACCTTGACCTAGAATCCAGTGATTTACCTGTGGAGAGAAGTCTCGGCATCCAGTGGCATGTAGAAAGGGACCAACTTACCTTTGCTGTGAGCCTCAAAGACCAGCCATGTACTAGAAGAGGAATATTGTCAATTATAGCTTCTGTTTATGATCCTCTTGGCTTTATTTGTCCTTTCGTTCTTACAGCTAAAAGCATCCTGCAGGACTTGTGCAGGCAGAATTATGCCTGGGACAAAGAGCTACAAGCGCACTACGTCCAGATGTGGCAGGAATGGCTGACAGGACTGAGTCACATCAGAGAGCTCGTAGTCAGCAGATGTATGAAGCCCATGAACTTTGGTCAGGTAACATCTGCCCAACTACATCACTTCAGTGATGCTTCAGAAGGTGGCTATGGATGTGTATCATATCTTCGTCTTGAGAATGCAGAAGAGAATGTGCATATCTCCTTCTTAATGGGGAAGGCGCGTGTCGCACCCCTGAAGCACATGACCATGCCAAGATTAGAACTTACTGCAGCAGTGCTTGCGGTGCGTATGGATAAGCTAATCAAAACAGAGTTGCAGCTTATACTTGAGAGTTCCGTATTTTGGTCTGATCATCAGTGCTGAAATACATTAAAAATGAAAACAAAAGATTCAAGACCTTTGTAGCCAATAGGGTGAGCACAATAAGAGAACTTACAAAGGTACAGCAATGGAGACACATTGGCACTAAACTCAACCCAGCGGACTGTGCATCTCGTGGGTTAAGGGCTAGTGCACTACTTCACTCCACCACTTGGCTTGATGGTCCAGACTTTCTTAAGTTGCAAGAATGTGAATGGCCCAATTCTGACTTCGTCCCACAACAGTGTGGTGATGACGATGTGGAAGTGAAAAGAGATGTTGTCGTTATGGCAACAATAGCTAATGAGCAGAATCCTACTCATGTATTCATACAGTATCATTCAAAATGGAGTAAGCTTCTCAGAGCAGTTGCATGGATGCTGAAGCTGAAAAATGTGCTCTTGCACTTAAGTCAGAAAAGAAAAGAAATGATGCTGAATGTGAATGTTAAAGATTCTGATGAAAGTAAACCATGTCAAATGAAAGAACAAATGCAAGTGAGTAAAAAATGCATTAATGTACAGCCCATCTCTTTGGATGATCTGAAAACAGCAGAACATGCCGTCATACAATTTGCTCAAATTGAATGTTACTCTGAAGAAATAGAAACCTTGCAAAAGGGTGACACTTACGTCAGTCGTCAGAGCACAATTCGTAAGCTGGAACTGACAATGGCACGAATTTAACATCAGCTGACAAGGAGCTAAAGAATGCAGTTAAAGAATGGAACCAAAGTAACAAACTGAAAGTTGCCCTGCAACAGAAAGGAATAAAATGGACTTACAACCCACCAGCCGCTTCGCACTTTGGAGGAATATGGGAGAGAATTATAAAGCAAGTCAAACAAATACTCTTGTCCATTACCAGAGAACAGACATTGGATGATGAATCCTTGCACACCTTCCTCTGTGAGGTAGAATCTATTCTCAACAGCCGCCCACTTACCACAGTATCAGACAACCCAACTGACCTTGAGCCTCTCACCCCAAATCACCTTTTGTTGCTTAAAGGCCAGCCCGTACTACCCCCAGGTTTAATGGAACTTAATGGAAGGCACTACAGATGATATATTAGTGATATATATTGATGATACATCACAGATCAGAGTTGACTACAGTATCTCTGACTCGGTATCAAAGCATGATGAACCAGTTGGTCCCGTTCCCCTCCCAGTTCAGTTCCTTTCAGACTAACCTCTTCTAGGCTGTTGTTCCATGACTTCACTCAGTCATGAACTATAATAACCTTATTAAAATATGAACCATAGACAGAGAGCTCTGATGACTAGAAGCTCAGACACACAGTCTCTGACGATACTTGAACGTTAATCAATATAGACTATTGATTACTGATTACTTCTTTGAAATGGTTCACAGTCTTGTTGGGTTGTTCATGGTTCTTCTTGTGTTGTTTCCTGGTTCGTTTTTCGGGTTGCACCCACACACACACACACCAGTGTGATCATTCTAGAGTCAAATCAGCGCATACCCATCAACAGTCTGAATATGCCCAAGCAATGGTGTGGAGGCCCAAGCCTCCACACCACTGTATGAACCTGCCTACATTTGGACATGCCGGGATTGAACCCACGGCCTCATCCATGAGAAGCATGCGCTCTACCACTGAGCTACATCCCCTTTCACCGTAGATGGCTTCTTATCTCTAGAAGCACAACTTATCACACAGTATCAAATTGGAGATATCGTTGCATTTTGTGATTGTCTTTGGATATGATGATGAATCCAGTGAACTGATCACATCTTGGAGATGAGCATAAGTCAACAATCTTAGGCTCAAAGGACAGGCTGTAGTCTAACCAATCGTTGTCGGCAGGTTTCTCACGTGCGCGGGGAAAGACCCCAATGGATTTCTAGTCCATCTCTCCTTTTTTTTTATATTTATTATCAAAACTATTGTCCCATATATATTTACAACAGCAACACTTAACCCACAACAACCCCCCAGCCCCCTCTCTCACGCACGTCCATGGGGGCTATTTAGACACAGGGGAAAGGGAGAAGGGAGAGACAACACAGAGAACTAACACAACTCACAACACACAGTACATTACATTACATTACGCTCATTTAGCAGACGCTTTGATCCAAAGCCACTTACAGTAGTGTGCTTCAACAAAGGAAGGGAGAGAACAACTCGTCACCAAGAAGTCAAAAGTGCATTTCATTTCTAACAAGTCTCCAATAACTGAACCAGGGCTCAGGTAGAAGGACAATCATTCAGGAAAAGTGTAAGGGAAAAAGTAAAATAAGTTGGCAAACAATATCTAGAACAATATATACCTATCTATAATATGTAATCTACTTTTGACTGACTGAATTGACGCTACGAGGAAGGATCCGGGAAGTGTGTCCTGAAGAGATGGGTTTTCAGCCTGCGGCGGAAGACGGGGAGTGACTCTGCAGTCGTGACCTCCGTGGCTCCGAGCTTCCCTCCCTCCTGGATATACACCACAAGTGGTGCGTGGCCAAGGCCACACGCATCATAACAGACAAGACCACCCAGCCCCCAACTGTACTCACTGTTACCGTCAGGCAGGCCGTACCTCAGTATCAAGTGCTGTAGAAATAGACTCAGAGACAGCTTCCACAGTCAGGCCACCAGGCTGCTGAACAAGGGTGTATAGCATATAACAATGTACATTTTATTACATTGATTTATATATATATATATATTGCTCTTTTTTGTGCTAATATATTGCATTTCATATATGCACTTTTATATTTTTATATATTTAACTTTATACAGTTCTTATTTTTTATTTTACTTATATTTTTATAACTGCTGTCTGTCGTCGGGTATTGCACATAAGATTTTCACCCATTGCTTATACTTGTATAACTTTGATTTGACAATAAACTTGACTTGACTTGAAGTCAAAGATCTTAGGTTCAAAGGACAGGCTGTAGTCTAGACAGTCGTTGTGGGCAGGATTGGAACCTGAGCGGGGAAAGACCCCAATGGATTTATAGTCCATCGCCTTAACCACTCAGCCAGAGATGGGGCAAAAAGGACTGCTACGGTGGGGAAGAAGAGAGGGAGAGAGAGAGAGAGAGAGAGAGAGAGAGAGAGAGAGAGAGAGAGAGAGAGAGAGAGAGAGAGAGAGAGAGAGAGAGAGAGAGAGAGAGAGAGAGAGAGAGAGAGAGAGAGAAGTTAAAAAACTTTTAAATTCTTTTTAAAATGTATTAAAGTGTTTAAACAATGGTTCAAACAGGTTGTAATGTTCCTATATGTGTATATATCTCTAGTAGATAGTGTGTTGTTAATGCACTTTATGTCGCTACGCAGGCATCCTAGTAGTTGGGACGATTTTACTATTGGCCTCAAATTGGGAATGCAATTGTTCTATTTGTGTCTTTATTTACCTCAGAAAAATCTCTCCAGGGAGGAGGAGATGGGGCTGGTGGCAGATCACCCTGCCCGTACGACCACGTCTTATCCAGGAAAACCTCTGGAATCACATGGGCTATCATGACAAATGAAGAACAACCATTGACCAATACCATACCATCCACTTTCCCTTAGGGTAATTGTTCTCATTGGCTCAGTGTCGCTGCATTTAACAAATGTCATTCTATATTTGACATACAGAGTAAATTGACATGTGACCCAGTCACCCACACACTGATAGTGTTCATATCTACATCAAGTGTCATTTGTAGAAAGCAGCTCAATAGCCTGGGTAGCAACGGAGTGATGAGTCATCAGTCACATGACCTGAGCTGATGTGTTGGGTCCACTAGAATGATATACAAAACTACATCTCTGCCTTACAGTCTTACACCTTAAACAAACCTTGTGCCTCTTCATGTTCTAATACATTAAATATTATTAAATATAAATCTCCGTCTCCCTTATCATTATCAATATTTGATAATGTATTGAATGTGCTCTGGAAAAAACCCTTTAACCAGAAGAGCAGTTCAGTTATTGATAAAGAGCCACAGAAAACAAGGTTCCACCAACGCTGGATTCAGAGTTCAGAGTGCTAAACATTATGGAACCCTATTCTTTGCATGGAACCCTTTGGTTTACATAGTATTTAATTAAATAACTTCATAGTAACCATATTTTAGACCACTGCACTGCAAGGACGACCCTGAAACTTTGGTGAATTCATGGTTTCAATTGCATTTTTCTTTGCAATGAGAAGCATTGGTGGTATAGTGCTGAGAATAGCTGCCTTCCAAGCAGTTGACCTGGGTTGATTCCCGGCCAATGCATTGATGCTATTTATTTATCCTTCATAATGTAATTTATGACTCTGAAGAGGTATATCTTGGATCCATTCCTGTGCTGAAGATTTTACACATTAAATAAAAAAGAGAGAGAGAGAGAGAGAGAGAGAGAGAGAGAGAGAGAGAGAGAGAGAGAGAGAGAGAGAGAGAGAGAGAGAGAGAGAGAGAGAGAGAGACCCTGTGCTCTGCTTATGTTCATTGTGCTTTTGGGCACCGTTTTGACCATACTGTGCGTTGTGTTCATCCTTGTAGTAGTAGATAGCGTGTTGTTTTAACCCTACTGTGTGTTGTGTTTATCTTGTAGTAGTAGATAGCGTGTTGTTTTAACCCCACTGTGTGTTGTGTTTATCTTGTAGTAGTAGATAGCGTGTTGTTTTAACCCCACTGTGTGTTGTGTTTATCTTGTAGTAGTAGATAGCGTGTTGTTTTAACCCCACTGTGTGTTGTGTTTATCTTGTAGTAGTAGATAGCGTGTTGTTTTAACCCCACTGTGTGTTGTGTTTATCTTGTAGTAGTAGATAGCGTGTTGTTTTAACCCCACTGTGTGTTGTGTTTATCTTGTAGTAGTAGATAGCGTGTTGTTTTAACCCCACTGTGTGTTGTGTTTATCTTGTAGTAGTAGATAGCGTGTTGTTTTAACCCCACTGTGTGTTGTGTTTATCTTGTAGTAGTAGATAGCGTGTTGTTTTAACCCCACTGTGTGTTGTGTTTATCTTGTAGTAGTAGATAGCGTGTTGTTTTAACCCCACTGTGTGTTGTGTTTATCTTGTAGTAGTAGATAGCGTGTTGTTTTAACCCCACTGTGTGTTGTGTTTATCTTGTAGTAGTAGATAGCGTGTTGTTTTAACCCCACTGTGTGTTGTGTTTATCTTGTAGTAGTAGATAGCGTGTTGTTTTAACCCCACTGTGTGTTGTGTTTATCTTGTAGTAGTAGATAGCGTGTTGTTTTAACCCCACTGTGTGTTGTGTTTATCTTGTAGTAGTAGATAGCGTGTTGTTTTAACCCCACTGTGTGTTGTGTTTATCTTGTAGTAGTAGATAGCGTGTTGTTTTAACCCCACTGTGTGTTGTGTTTATCTTGTAGTAGTAGATAGCGTGTTGTTTTAACCCCACTGTGTGTTGTGTTTATCTTGTAGTAGTAGATAGCGTGTTGTTAATGCTCTTTATGTCGCTACGCAGGCATCCTAGTAGTTGGGACGATTTTTCTATTGGCCTGCAATTGGGAATGCAATTGTTCTATTTGTGTCTTTATTTACCTCAGAAATATATTGCTGTTTTTACCATACAAATGTACTTGTAAGTCACTTTTTTAATAAAAGCTTCTGCTAAATGCGCTTAATGTAAATGTAGAGAGAGATTTCCTACATATTCCTATAGCAATAAAACACAATTGTTACAACACAATACACTTATGTAGCGACTATACATCATTTATATAACTATTTTTCATTGATCTTGTAATTCTTTGTTCCTGCACACAGTTCTCTTATTGTGTGTTCTGTGTGCTGTTGTCTGCACATTCCTGCCGGCCACTGGCCCTTTGTTATTCCACTGCACACCCTGGGTGTGTATGTGACAAATACTAATCTAGAATCTTGAAAAACAATGGACTTTTCACTCACTTTTAACCCTTTACAAATCATATGTACTTGTTGTCATATAAATAACAAGTTGACAGGTAAACATATGCTTCTCAGATTCTTTTTATTGTTTCTGGAAGACCATTTATCCAATTTGAACACACTGAACATATTTACTTTAAATAACAACAATTGACAAAATACACTTAAAAAATACACAAACTGACACTGACACAACATCTTAAAGACAACTTTGACTGCATGGTTTATTGCTTGTCTTTCCACTCTGTGATGGTTTGTCCAGATGCTGGACAGTACCACTTTCCCTTAGACTGGGTATGACCAGTGGTTTTACTTTTGGATTGACCACATCATTTACACAGATAATGATAATTCTGTTTGCAGTGACGCTTTTTTGGTGGCTCTCCTCTTTCCACACGCTCCTGGTCTTCACGTGCTGCCTTTCGCTGTCTCCATTCACGGTGACGATTTGACGATGGTGTTGCCGTTGCCACTGGAGATGGTGATGGTTGCTGAGAGGGAGGGGGTGGCGGATGCGAGGACCAGCCAGGGAATGGGGCGGGTGGTAGATGACCCTGTCCGTACGAGGACCAGGGAGGAGGAGATGGGGCGGGTGGTAGATGACCCTGCCCGTACGAGGACCAGGGAGGAGATGGGGCTGGTAGTAGATGACCCTGCCCGTACTGTGGCGTGCAACCCGTTGGCGGAGGGAGGACAACAGCGGTTGCGGGTGTAAAACAAAGGATTTATTTGTTTAAACAGCTGGGGGTAGGGGGAAAAGGGAATAACTGCAAATCAAACGGTCCTCCCGGTTGGGGTACAGTCTCCCTCTCTCTTGGTCGTTCCGGGGTAGCTGTCCTGGGCCGGGGCTCGGGGTTGTTGGTCCGCCTGGTCTGGAGATTTGGTGGGCGGGAGGGGCCCGGGAAGAGAGCCACCCCTTCTGCCCAGGTCGGTGGGAGTCCTCTCTGGAGGTCTCCTCTGGACCCTCCTCCAGGGGTCTCCGCTAGGGGTCTCCTCCGGGACCTCCTCTGGAGTCTCCTCTGGGGTCTGCTCTGAACCCCCTCTGTAGTCGACAGACGGGGGCCACGTGACGTCCTCAAGTGAAAGTGGAGCGACGTCCTCCGCCGGGTGCGAAGCGACGTCCTCCGGTGGGTGCGGAGCGGCGTCCTCCGGCGGGTGTGGAGCGGCGTCCTACGGCGGGTGCGGAGCGACGTCCTCCGGCGGGTGCGAAGCGACGTCCTCCGGCGGGTGCGGAGCGGCGGCCTCCGGCGGGTGCGGAGCGGCGTCCTCCGGCGGGTGCGGAGTGGCGTCCTCCGGCGGGTGCGGAGCCAAAACGCGGGGCCATTCCTCTCTCGGCCACTTTTCCGGAGTCCTTTGCGCTGCGCGCTCACAGCGCTGTGTGATGGCCTTCTGCAATCTTTGTTGCCCCTGCAACAATGTTGTCAGCAACTCCCTTAAGGCTGGATCCATGTCTTCGGTTCCGAGCTGGGTCAACATGCCCGCATCTTCCACCATTTGTGGCGTGCACCCGTTGGCGGAGGGAGGACAACAGCGGTTGCGGGTGTAAAACAAAGGATTTATTTGTTTAAACAGGTGGGGGTAGGGGACAAAGAGAATAACTGCAAATCAAACGGTTCTCCCGGTTGGGGTACAATCTCCCTCTCTCTCGGTCATTCCGGGGTAGCGGTCCTGGGCCGGGCTCGGGGTTGTTGGTCCGCCTCCTGATGCTCCCGTTAGGGCAGCAACACCGCCGCCAGGGGGTAAGGCACATACTGTTCGCCACCTCTTCGTTTCATGCTCTTCCTTTTATTCCCGCTTCTTGAGTGGCCCCCTCCAGGTGTACGGCGTCAGGCCTGATGAGCCGCTCCAGGTGTTCCCCAATCGGCCTGACGAGTGGGCGGTTACCTTCTGAGCTCTCCGTGGTGCCAATCCTGCTAGGAGCTCAGCAGTGTAGTACCGCTGTTCTACCACCTGCCCCAAGGGTTGCCCAGAATGCTTCCCAGTGGAGCCCGGGGCGCGACAGTACGAGGACCAGGGAGGAGGAGATGGGGCTGGTGGTAGATGACCCTGCCCGTACGAGGACCAGGGAGGAGATGGTGCGGGTGGTAGATGACCCTGCCTGTACGAGGACCAGGGAGCAGGAGAAGGGGCGGGTGGTAGATGACCCTGCCCGTACGAGGACCAGGGAGGAGATGGGGCGGGTGGTAGATGACCCTGCCCGTACGAGGATCAAGGAGGAGGAGATGGGGCGGGTGGTAGATGACCCTGCCCGTACGAGGACCAGGGAGGAGGACATGGGGCTGGTGGTAGATGACCCTGCCCGTACGAGGACCAGGGAGGAGGAGATGGGGCGGATGGTAGATGACCCTGCCCGTACGAGGACCAGGGAGGAGGAGATGGGGCTGGTGGTAGATGACCCTGCCCGTACGAGGACCAGGGAGGAGGAGATGGGGCGGGTGGTAGATGACCCTGCCCGTACGAGGACCAGGGAGGAGGAGATGGGGCGGGTGGTAGATGACCCTGCCCGTACGAGGACCAGGGAGGAGGAGATTGTGCGGGTGGTAGATGACCCTGCCCGTACGAGGACCAGGGAGGAGGAGATGGGGCTGGTGGTAGATGACCCTGCCCGTACGAGGACCAGGGAGGAGGAGATGGGGCGGGTGGTAGATGACCCTGCCTGTACGAGGACCAGGGAGGAGGAGATGGGGCGGGTGGTAGATGACCCTGCCCGTACGAGGACCAGGGAGGAGGAGATGGGGCGGGTGGTAGATGACCCTGCCCGTACGAGGACCAGGGAGGAGGAGATGGGGCGGGTGGTAGATGACCCTGCCCGTACGAGGACCAGGGAGGAGGAGATTGGGCGGGTGGTAGATGAGCCTGCCCGTAC
Organism: Muraenolepis orangiensis; assembly: GCA_027704905.1. Lineage (NCBI taxonomy): Eukaryota > Metazoa > Chordata > Actinopteri > Gadiformes > Muraenolepididae > Muraenolepis > Muraenolepis orangiensis. Next base: position 84,897 of record JANIIK010000756.1, read on the forward strand.
GAGGACCAGGGAGGAGGAGATGGGGCTGGTGGTAGATGTCCCTGCCCGTACGAGGACCAGGGAGGAGGAGATGGGGCGGGTGGTAGATGACCCTGCCCGTACGAGGACCAGGGAGGAGATGGGGCGGGTGGTAGATGACCCTGCCCGTACGAGGACCAGGGAGGAGATGGGGCGGGTGGTAGATGACCCTGCCCGTACGAGGATCAAGGAGGAGGAGGTGGGGCGGGTGGTAGATGACCCTGCCCATACGAGGACCAGGGAGGAGGAGATGGGGCTGGTGGTAGATGACCCTGCCCGTACGAGGACCAGGGAGGAGGAGATGGGGCTGGTGGTAGATGACCCTGCCCGTACGAGGACCAGGGAGGAGGAGATGGGGCGGGTGGTAGATGACCCTGCCCGTACGAGGACCAGGGAGGAGGAGATGGGGCGGGTGGTAGATGACCCTGCCCGTACGAGGACCAGGGAGGAGGAGATTGTGCGGGTGGTAGATGACCCTGCCCGTACGAGGACCAGGGAGGAGGAGATGGGGCTGGTGGTAGATGACCCTGCCCGTACGAGGACCAGGGAGGAGGAGATGGGGCGGGTGGTAGATGACCCTGCCTGTACGAGGACCAGGGAGGAGGAGATGGGGCGGGTGGTAGATGACCCTGCCCGTACGAGGACCAGGGAGGAGGAGATGGGGCGGGTGGTAGATGACCCTGCCCGTACGAGGACCAGGGAGGAGGAGATGGGGCGGGTGGTAGATGACCCTGCCCGTACGAGGACCAGGGAGGAGGAGATGGGGCGGGTGGTAGATGACCCTGCCCGTACGAGGACCAGGGAGGAGGAGATTGGGCGGGTGGTAGATGAGCCTGCCCGTACGAGGACCAGGGAGGAGGAGATGGGGCTGGTGGTAGATGTCCCTGCCCGTACGAGGACCAGGGAGGAGGAGATGGGGCGGGTGGTAGATGACCCTGCCCGTACGAGGACCAGGGAGGAGGAGATGGGGCGGGTGGTAGATGACCCTGCCCGTACGAGGACCAGGGAGGAGGAGATGGGGCGGGTGGTAGATGACCCTGCCCGTACGAGGACCAGGGAGGAGGAGATGGGGCGGGTGGTAGATGACCCTGCCCGTACGAGGACCAGGGAGGAGGAGATGGGGCGGGTGGTAGATGACCCTGCCCGTACGAGGACCAGGGAGGAGGAGATTGGGCGGGTGGTAGATGACCCTGCCCGTACGAGGACCAGGGAGGAGGAGATGGGGCGGGTGGTAGATGACCCTGCCCGTACGAGGACCAGGGAGGAGATGGGGCGGGTGGTAGATGACCCTGCCCGTACGAGGACCAGGGAGGAGATGGGGCGGGTGGTAGATGACCCTGCCCGTACGAGGATCAAGGAGGAGGAGGTGGGGCGGGTGGTAGATGACCCTGCCCGTACGAGGACCAGGGAGGAGGAGATGGGGCTGGTGGTAGATGACCCTGCCCGTACGAGGACCAGGGAGGAGGAGATGGGGCGGGTGGTAGATGACCCTGCCCGTACGAGGACCAGGGAGGAGGAGATGGGGCGGATGGTAGATGACCCTGCCCGTACGAGGACCAGGGAGGAGGAGATGGGGCTGGTGGTAGATGACCCTGCCCGTACGAGGACCAGGGATGAGGAGATGGGGCGGGTGGTAGATGACCCTGCCCGTACGAGGACCAGGGAGGAGGAGATGGGGCGGGTGGTAGATGACCCTGCCCGTACGAGGACCAGGGAGGAGGAGATGGGGCGGGTGGTAGATGACCCTGCCCGTACGAGGACCAGGGAGGAGGAGATGGGGCGGGTGGTAGATGACCCTGCCCGTACGAGGACCAGGGAGAAGGAGATGGGGCGGGTGGTAGATGACCCTGCCCGTACGAGGACCAGGGAGGAGGAGATGGGGCTGGTGGTAGATGACCCTGCCCGTACGAGGACCAGGGAGGAGATGGGGTGGGTGGTAGATGACCCTGCCCGTACGAGGACCAGGGAGGAGTTGGGGTGGGTGGTAGATGACCCTGCCCGTACGAGGACCAGGGAGGAGGAGATGGGGCGGGTGGTAGATGACCCTGCCCGTACGAGGACCAGGGAGGAGGAGATGGGGTGGGTGGTAGATGACCCTGCCCGTACGAGGACCAGGGAGGAGGAGATGGGGCGGGTGGTAGATGACCCTGCCCGTACGAGGACCAGGGAGGACCGGCCTCTCTGCACTTGAGCTGCACTCTGCACCTGTTTGCTCAGCTGACTGAAAAATAAGTTTGTAAATAAGTTTTTAACCTCATTTGGTAACAATTGTGAAACACTTCAACCACAATTAATAGGATAAATAATGCATTTCTGTTTTAATGTAATAACTTGCATAATACACAATGTTTATGGTAATCTAATCATCCCTTACCTTGTGATATCCACATTTGCAGGGGATTTGTTTCCTGAAGATATCATATTCACGCATTGGCAAATTAAATGGAGGAGTCAATGCGCTTCATGACAGCCTTCCATCTCCTAGAGCCCGGCTCGGTACCTGTGGTGAACCGGCACCCTCGGCATGCAGGCTCAGGATACCTGCCCGATACGCCTCGGGTATACCAGTCTTCGTCATTTCTTAAATATCAGGGTAAATGCCGCGTTACACAACAGGAATCGAGAAGCCCAACGGGGGGGGGGGGGTGAATCGAACACCACGAAGCGCGGGGGGATGACCCTGCCCGTACGAGGACCAGGGAGGAGGAGATGGGGCGGGTGGTAGATGACCCTGCCCGTACGAGGACCAGGGAGGAGGAGATGGGGCGGGTGGTAGATGACCCTGCCCGTACGAGGACCAGGGAGGAGGAGATGGGGCGGGTGGTAGATGACCCTGCCCGTACGAGGACCAGGGAGGAGGAGATTGGGCGGGTGGTAGATGACCCTGCCCGTACGAGGACCAGGGAGGAGGAGATGGGGCGGGTGGTAGATGACCCTGCCCGTACGAGGACCAGGGAGGAGATGGGGCGGGTGGTAGATGACCCTGCCCGTACGAGGACCAGGGAGGAGATGGGGCGGGTGGTAGATGACCCTGCCCGTACGAGGATCAAGGAGGAGGAGGTGGGGCGGGTGGTAGATGACCCTGCCCGTACGAGGACCAGGGAGGAGGAGATGGGGCTGGTGGTAGATGACCCTGCCCGTACGAGGACCAGGGAGGAGGAGATGGGGCGGGTGGTAGATGACCCTGCCCGTACGAGGACCAGGGAGGAGGAGATGGGGCGGGTGGTAGATGACCCTGCCCGTACGAGGACCAGGGAGGAGGAGATGGGCGGGTGGTAGATGACCCTGCCCGTACGAGGACCGGGAGGAGATGGGCGGGTGGTAGATGACCCTGCCCGTACGAGGACCAGGGAGGAGATGGGGCGGGTGGTAGATGACCCTGCCCGTACGAGGACCAGGGAGGAGATGGGGCGGGTGGTAGATGACCCTGCCCGTACGAGGACCAGGGGAGGAGATGGGGCGGGTGGTAGATGACCCTGCCCGTACGAGGACCAGGGAGGAGGAGATGGGGCGGTGGTAGATGACCCTGCCCGTACGAGGACCAGGGAGGAGGAGATGGGGCGGGTGGTAGATGACCCTGCTCGTACGAGGACCAGGGAGGAGGAGATGGGGCGGGTGGTAGATGACCCTGCCCGTACGAGGACCAGGGAGGAGGAGATGGGGCGGGTGGTAGATGACCCTGCCCGTACGAGGACCAGGGAGGAGGAGATGGGGCGGGTGGTAGATGACCCTGCCCGTACGAGGACCAGGGAGGAGGAGATGGGGCGGGTGGTAGATGACCCTGCCCGTACGAGGACCAGGGAGGAGGAGATGGGGCGGGTGGTAGATGACCCTGCCCGTACGAGGACCAGGGAGGAGGAGATGGGGCGGGTGGTAGATGACCCTGCCCGTACGAGGACCAGGGAGGAGCAGATGGGGCGGGTGGTAGATGACCCTGCCCGTACGAGGACCAGGGAGGAGGAGATGGGGCGGGTGGTAGATGACCCTGCCCGTACGAGGACCAGGGAGGAGGAGATGGGGCAGGTGGTAGATGACCCTGCCCGTACGAGGACCAGGGAGGAGGAGAGGGGGCGGGTGGTAGATGACCCTGCCCGTACGAGGACCAGGGAGGAGGAGATGGGGCAGGTGGTAGATGACCCTGCCCGTACGAGGACCAGGGAGGAGGAGAGGGGGCGGGTGGTAGATGACCCTGCCCGTACAAGGACCAGGGAGGCCCGGCCTCTCTGCACTTGAGCTGCACTCTGCACCTGTTTGCTCAGCTGACTGAAAAATAAGTTTGTAAATAAGTTTTTAACCTCATTTGGTAACAATTGTGAAACACTTCAACCACAATTAATAGGATAAATAATGCATTTCTGTTTTAATGTAATAACTTGCATAATACACAATGTTTATGGTACATCTAATCATCCCTTACCTTGTGATATCCACATTTGCAGGGGATTTGTTTCCTGAAGATATCATATTCACGCATTGGCAAATTAAATGGAGGAGTCAATGGACAGGCGTCAATGCGCTTCATGACAGCCTTCCATCGCCTACACGAGAGACGCCCCTGCAGACTAGACTATAAGGGGACAACTATGGAAAAAAGTACATCGACAATTTCAATATCAAGCCCTACTTTAAAATAAAAACGATTTTGAAAATTCATAAATATCCATATAGATAGATCGATAGGTCGATAGATGGATAGATCCATAGATGGATAGATAAATATCCCAAGGGAAAGGCTTCCAGCAGCTCGTGACACAAAAACAAACAATTCTACTATTAAAATATAAAAACAAAGCGACGTAGACAATTGTAGAATTATACTGTACAATTACAATAAAACAATATAATAATTTGCTTGTAAATCGATGTAATAACTTGCTTGTTACGCCGTCGATCGATGAGTCGATGTAAGAGGTTGTATCTGCCGTCTTCCTCGTCTTCTGATCGGAGAAAGTGGGGTGGGGCGAAAGCTCGGGGTAAAAGACCACGTGACCAGGACAGTAACGCCCACATCTCTGTTCGGACTGTGTTGCACCGGTTCGTACTGTGTTCGACTGTGTTCGGACTGTGTTCGGAACGGTTAGGACTCTTTGAGACTGTGTTAGGACTGTTTGGGACTCGGTAGGACTTTGTTTGGATTCGTTTGGCAGTCCCATCGCTGGCAGTAACGGTCCCCTCATCTCTCCAGAGTTTGCAGATCTGTGCACAATATTCAATACTGAATGTGCTCTGGAAAACACCCTTTACCACTGAAAAACAGTTATTCAATTATCAATAGTATTTTTCTTTACAATGAGAAGCATTGGTGGAATAGAGGTGAGCATAGCTACCTTCCAAGCAGTTGACCGGGTTCCCATTCCTGGCCAATGCATTGATGTCTATTTACTTATGGTTCATAATGTAATTTCCGACTCTAAAGAGGTATACCTTGGATCCATTCCTATGCTGAAGATTTGACACATCAAATTGTTAAAAACCTGTTCGTTCTGAGCTGTAGGAGCATCTCAATGAAGTCCTGTTGGATTGGACTTCTCTTTCTGCACTAAATGGGACTTGATTTACAACTTTTTATTCCATTGAATTCTATATGTGAATATATATATATATATATATGTGCATTTGTATGTGTAGGTTCATGTGAATATATGTACGTATTGGTATCAATACATACATACATAAAAAAAAAGGGTTAGTAAAAAAGCGATATAAAGACCTATCTTTTTATATAGATATAGAGATAAATAGATACAGTGTGTATATATATATAGATATATATATCTATATATATATAGATATATATATACATAGAGATAAATAGATACAGTGTGTATATATATAGATATATATATAGAGATATATATAGAGATAAATAGATACAGTGTATATATATATATATATATATATATATATACACTGTATCTATTTATCTCTCTATATATAGAGAGATATATAGAGATAAATAGATACAGTGTGTGTGTGTATATATAGATATATATAGAGAGATATATATAGAGATAAATAAATACAGTGTATATATATATATATATATATATATAGCAGGGTTTCTTGCCGGTCAAGTGTCCGGACAGATTTTAAACTTACCGGTCATGTTTCAAAAACTGTCTATATTACAAACGCAACTATAATGTACACCTAGATTGACGAAAGAATGACAAAGACCTCAAATAAATTTGACTATTTAATGAACAACAAAACAAACAAGAACGATTGAGCAAAACCTCGTTAGCCTAGGCTATTTCAAAACCCCTGTAACATCTGTAGTCCGTTTTAACATAGGCTACATTGCATCACATTGACCCTGTAGGCTACCAGGCAACTTTTTGCTTTCTCCTTCATTTCATTGCAGCAATGTCCTCTGAGCCGAGCTGAAATCAAAGGTGTCTAATGTGTCTTTGTAGCTTGCAATACGCATAAGATCGCTCTCTCCTCCTCCAGACGACTCCGCACTGATGTTTTCAAACCATTCTGCAGGGAGAAGCCCCTCTCTGCTGGTCGCTTGACACGGGCAGAACACAGGCCCTTTGAGCCAGTGAGGCCCAGTCGGGGTACAGCTCGCTGAAGTGCTCATTTCTCAGAAATTAGCACTTGGTAAGCTGTCGCAAACATTAAAGCCCCATAGCCGTGGAGCGCTAACATTAAAGCCCCATAGCCCAGGGTGGTTGCAGTCCTTTATGATGGACATGCCGTTCTTCCGACGTCTGGTCCTACAGATCTCCTCAATGCATGGAAGTGCACACCTGATGATGTTCTCTGCCATCCTCACGACCCTCTGGATGTCATTCTTGTCCCGTGCCGTGGTGTGGCCGTACCACACGGCGACACCACCAGTCAGGACGCTCTCTACGGGGCCACGGTAGAAGTTCATATCAAATGTGCTTTTGTATCATTTTTGTGAACATTTCTTTGGGGAAAATATTCATTAACTTTATTCTTCTGCAATGTAGTGTCACCAAAATCACCTCACACATCAAGTGTCTCATGTTGGTCATACTACAATGCATCTTTAGGAAAAATGTGATTTTGCATAATTTGGGGGAATATAATTAGTGAAAAATATTCAATAACTTTATTCTTATGCAATGTCGTGTCACCAACATCAGCTCACACATCAATTGTCTCATGTAGCATTTCTCAAAAGGCATTATTATTATGAATCTTTTGCACTCTCAATTGTATACGTGTAAGTGAAAAGGCCATGCGAAGTTTTAATTTGTGTTGAATGAATGTTTGAATCGTGGAACTGCATTGTCAAATCAAATGTATCAAATATGAATGCGTGTAAAGAATGCTGATATGAAATATTGTGGAGCATTGGCGACCCCCCGTGGAGCATTGGCGACCCCCCGTGGAGCATTGGTGACCCCCCGTGGAGCATTGGCGACCCCCCCGCGGAGCATTGGCAACATGAAACAATTGATGTGTTTGGTGATTTTGGTGACGCTACATTGCATAATAAAGTTATTGAATATTTTTCCCAAAATATGTCACCGAAATTGTGGAAAAGCACATTTTCCTAAAAATCAAGTTATTGAATATTTTTCGCTAAATATATTCATGAAAATGATGCAAAAGAACATTTTCCCTAAATAAGGATTGTAGTATTACCAACGTGAGACAATTGATGTGCGAGGTGATTTAAGTGACACTACATTGCATAGCAATAAAGTTATTGAATATTTACCCAAAGAAATGTTCATAACAATTATACAAAAACATATTGCATAAGAATAACCGTATTGAATATTTTCCCCGAAAAAATTCCCAACATTTTGGAAAAAGCACATTTAGCCTAAATAAGTTATGTTATATGACGAACATGAGACAATTGTTGTGTGAGGTGATCTTAGTGACACTACATTGCATATTAATAAAGTTATTGAATACTCTTCACTAAATATGTGAGCAAAATGTCAGCAAAAGCTGAATTCATCGTAAATAGGCTAAATCAGATCATATTTTCATGGATAAAGACACAAAGACATTTAAAGGCAAAAAAAGTATTTTTACTGCAGACAATTGAGAGAGCAAACATTAATAATACACAAAAAATACACTTAGTGGCAAGTGCAGGCTGTCTTTTTACTGACCCCCACTGGGGGTCACCAATGCTCCACGGGGGGTCGCCAATGCTCCACTGGGGGTCACCAATGCTCCACTGGGGGTCGCCAATGCTCCACGGGGGGTCACCAATGCTCCACTGGGGGTCACCAATGCTCCACTGGGGGTCGCCAATGCTCCACTGGGGGTCACCAATGCTCCACTGGGGGTCACCAAGCTAAGTCAATTTGATTTGTATAGCTCTTAATCACAGGTACGGTCTCACAGGGCTCCACAGGCCACATTGCATAAGAATAAAGTTAATGAATATTTACCCCAATAAATGTTCACAAAAATGTTACAAAAGCACATTTTATATGAACTTCTAGCGTGGCCCCGTAGAGAGCCTCCTGACGGGTGGCGTCACCATGTGGTACTGAGACACCACGGCACGGGACAAGAAAGCCATCCAGAGGGTCGTGAGGATGGCAGAGAACATCATCGGGTGTGCACTTCCATGCATTGAGGAGATCTGTAGGACCAGACGTCGGAAGAACGGCATGTCCATCATAAAGGACTGCAACCACCCTGGGCTCATCTCTTCTCCCCCCTACCGTCCGGTCGCCGGTTGCGCAGCATCCGTACAACAGACTACCAGGTTCAAGGATAGTTTTATCCACAGGCAGTGACCTACTGAACTGCTAGGAGTGCTGCCACTTTCACTTTCATAACATGTCATTTACATTACACTTACATACTTTGCTGGACTTTCTGGACTCATCACAGTTACTACACTGCACTGTATTCATGATGCTGTTGCACTACTGGCACTTTAAAATGCTTTGAAATATTTTTGTAAAAAAAAAACCCAAAAAACATGTCATTTCATCTGTCTATACATTTAGATATCATTTAGATTTCATTTAGTTATATTTTGTTTCTACTAGTTTAGTTTAGTTTAGTTTGTTGTTATTTCGTTTTTAGGTATTAGTATTTTCAACTGTTGCACCTTCATTTCCCTCGGGATAAATAAAGTCTCTTGAATCTTGAATCTAAGTCACTTTGCTGCTCTTTTTGGTTTATTTGATTGTACATATTACATGTACAATATATTTTCTTTTTTCTTAGGGTGTTGACATTGATACTGTGGGGGAATGGGGAATAAGCATTCCTATGTACTTGTTACAAATGGCCAATTACAAATCCTGTATGGTATTGTTCCTAAATATGTGTTGTAGTCTGACCATCATGAGACAATTGATGTGTGAGGGGATTTTGGTGACACTATATTGCACAAGAATAGTCATATTGAATATTTTCCCCCAAAAAAATTTCCCAAATTTTGGAAAAAACACATTCTTTCCCAAATAAGTGTTAATAAGTGTTAATAAGTGTTAATAAGTGTGTATGATGACCAACATGAGACAATTGATGTGTGAGGTGCTTTTTGTGACACTACATTGTCGAGAGGTTTTTAAATATTTTTCACTAAATGTATTCACTAAAATGATTCAAAATCACACTTTTCCTAAATAAGTGTTGTCACTGTATGTGTGCAGTGGTTTTGGTGACACTGCATTGCGTATGAATAAAGTTATTGAATAGTTTTCACTACATTTTTGCAAAAGCAAAAAGCTGAATTCATCACATAGAGGCTAAATCAGATCATATTCTCATGGATAAAGACACAAAGACGTTTAAGGCAAATAAAAGCGTTTTTACTGTTGAAAATTTATAGTGCACACATTAATATTAATAACAAAAATACACTTAGTGACAAGTGCACGATGTCTTTATATATATATATATATATATTAGGAAAAGGGTGGGAACAACTTTTAGACGCTTATGTGACTGTAGGAATATTTCCTATAAGCATTCTTTAGACTCACACATTCAAATTAAACAAGACTTGACAACGCAGTTCCACTAGTCACACATTAATTCAATACTAAATAACAATGTCACATGGCCTCACCGTTTACATGTAGAACATTTACAGTGCAAACATTAATAATAATAAAAACAATAAACCAAGTGGCAAGGGCCCACTGCCTTCTTATTGGCCCCCAGTGGGGGTCCCAAGGGCACACTGCCTTCTTATTGGCCCCCAGTGGGGGTCCCAAGGGCCCACTGCCTTCTTACTGGCCCCCAGTGGGGTCCCAAGGGCCCACTGCCTTCTTATTGGCCCCCAGTGGGGTCCCAAGGGCACACTGCCTTCTTACTGGCCCCCAGTGGGGGCCCAAGGGCCCACTGCCTTCTTATTGGCCCCTAGTGGGGGTCCCAAGGGCCCACTGCCTTCTTACTGGCCCCCAGTGGGGGTCCCAAGGGCCCACTGCCTTCTTATTGGCCCCAAGTGGGGGTCCCAAGGGCACACTGCCTTCTTATTGGCCCCCAGTGGGGGTCCCAAGGGCACACTGCCTTCTTACTGGCCCCCAGTGGGGGTCCCAAGGGCCCACTGCTTTCTTACTGGCCCCAGTGGGGGTCCCAAGGGCACACTGCCTTCTTACTGGCCCCCAGTGGGGGTCCCAAGTACACACTGCCTTCTTACTGGCCCCCAGTGGGGGTCCCAAGGGCCCACTGCCTTCTTATTGGACCCCAGTGGGGGTCCCAAGGGCACACTGCCTTCTTATTGGCCCCCAGTGGGGGTCCCAACATAATTTTTTTTATGGTTAAGTTCAATAAATCAATACTTTATTTCTTGTAATATTACAATTGTTAAAATATGTCATGATTGAATCCAGTTTAGTTGTATATGTTACACCAATATGCCTCAGTGTTTGTTGTTTCAAATGCCTAGGAACTAATGTTAGTTCATGCTCTGGTACTGCGTGTTTGGTTTGCTTTTTTTGCATAATTCAACACACACTCCGTCAGTGACTTTATTGTCATTTTTATTGTGTACAGTATTGTTACAGTACAGTGTAAGTATAGTACATATTATAGTATATTGTGTTAAATTGTAGAATAAACTCAAACTGCAGGAGGGAATGGGGAGTAAGCATTCAATTCTACTTGCATATGGATATTCAAAATATTAAATCTTGAACCTTGAATGAAGGAGTAGGTAGGGGTCAGAGGTCATTAAGGAGCAGGTAGGGGTCAGGGGTCATTGAGGAGCAGGTAGGGGTCAGGGGTCATTGAGGAGCAGGTAGGGGTTAGGGGTCATTGAGGAGCAGGTTCAGGAGAACATATCTTTATAACTGAACATGATGTGTGCGGCTAAGTTGTTCATAACACAAGGAAATCAATATTCACTTGATCAGCTCCCAACACAAGGTAATCAATAAAAATCTAGAAATCTAGTATTTCTATAAGTGTGTGTTTTATTTTTTTATTTAATTAAAAATGTTTTTAATTTTATCCCGAGGGAAATGAGTTGTCTGCATTAGACCCATCCTAGTGTTAGGAGCAGTGGGCAGCCATTAGTACAGCGCCCGGGGAGCAGTGTAGGGAGTGCCTTGCTCAATGGCACTTAGGCAGTAACCTGGTGTTTCACCGGCGACCTTACGGCTCCCAAGCCGAGTCCTTATCCACTGAGCTACCGCGTATGTGTTTCCATGTATGTGTGTGTGTGTATGTGTTTTTATGTGTGTATTTCTATATATATATATGTGTGTGTGTGTGTATGTGTTTTTATGTGTGTATTTCTATATATATATATATATGTGTGTTTGTATTTATATATATACGGTATGTGTGTGTGTGGTAATGGATGCTTTTATATTGCACTTTTATCCAAAGCTAAATTTTTTGTGTGTGTTTATACTCTGTGTGTGTGTGTGCTCTATGTGTGTTGCTACAAGCGACACAGAGACACTGAGGAATCATCATCCCCTAACCAGAACCCAAACGCAGGGAGGAGGTCCTCCTGGGTGAATGTGGACTGGAAGGTGTGGATGAGTGTCAGTGTGTCTGAGGACCCTCCTCCATCTGGTGACACTCTGTAGAAGGACAGAGAGCCAGCAGGTCGGTCCACATACACTCCTACTCTGTTAGAGGGGGGGAGATCTATGTCTGTTTCACTACCGTTGTACTGGACAGAGTAACCATCATCATAACAATAAAGACTCCAGGACATGTTGTTGAATCCAAGCACGCTGTCATCACCCCATCCTCTCCTAGTGATTCCTCTGTATGTCACTCCTATATCAACACCTCCTCCTTCCACCTCCACCTCCCAGTAACAGCGGTCAGTCAGACCCTCTCTACACAACACCTGGTGATAGTAGTCAAATCTCTCCAGGTGATCAGGATATGACTCCTCCTCTCTAACCCTTGTCACCTTCCTGTTGTCCTCAGACAGAGAGAGTTCTCTGTGGGCTGTGTTTGGGTCCAGTGTGAGTTCACACTCATCTGATGGGAGAGAGAACCAAAGACATGATGAGTCTACACAGAAATACTCCTGATGAGGTCATCAAGATATGAGCCGTTTGGAGTCAGTTCAATTAACCCTTTAGAAATGGGTGGAGCCGTGAATAACCACTGAGGAAGAAAAAGTACTTGATTGGAAAGTACTCTCTTGATTTATAGATAGGACATCATTAAACGTTAGCAGTTGCCAACATTAACCTGGGATAACTACAATTGTGACTTTGATAGGAGAGGTGTTTCTATGAATTGGTTGCCTACTTTCCTAGGACCTAAATGGTGAAAATATATATGATTATATATTATATATATAATAATAACGTATAATCGATTTATTATAATATGTTAATATTTATATATTTTATTTATTAATATAAACATTATTATATAGTGATATATATTATTATATAAAATATATTTGTATGATTAACAGCATCCTGATTATGATTGTCTAATAATAATAACACTCATAATACTCATCATTAATAAATAATATTGTTACAGTAATAATATATGTTGTATTTTACAGAAGAAGGATTCATTGTGATGGTTATGCAATATGTAAAAGATACCAACCATCATGTATCTCATCAATATATTAATATATTGATAAGATACATGATGTCCACCATCATGTTCATTCCCAGTAGGACGTCACCTCCTGCTGTGTGGATGGACTTTCAATCTGAGGAGTTAGTGTGTTGTTGTGATGACTCAAACTAAACAGACACTTACACTTCTTTAGAGTCGACCTCACGTCAGCTAGCTGCTTCATCTCCTTGAACTTCTTTACAGCTGGTTCCAGGTCAGGCAGCTTCTTCCTCTTCATGCACTTCTTTACAGCTGGTTCCAGGTCAGGCAGCTTCTTCCTCTTCATGCACTTCTTTACAGCTGGTTCCAGGTCAGGCAGCTTCTTCATCTCCATGCACTTCTTTACAGCTGGTTCCAGGTCAGGCAGCTTCTTCCTCTTCATGCACTTCTTTACAGCTGGTTCCAGGTCAGGCAGTTTCTTCTTCTTCATGCACTTCTTTACAGCTGGTTCCAGGGCAGGCAGCTTCTTCATCTCCATGTCCAGTGTCTCCTTCAGCTGATCCAGGGATCTCCTCAAGGTCCCTACGTATGACGGAGGAGGAGGGACCTCCACCCTGGTCCAGTCCCTGGTGTTTGGAGGATTCTTCATGGATCTGAAGCTCTGGAGGAAGTGGAGGTGGTCTTCAGTGTGTAAGAGCTGCTTCACCTCTGAGCTCCAATTAGTCAGATCTTTAACTTCCTGCACCAGCTCTTTGATGAGGCCTTCAGCTTGTTTCTCTATGGATTTCAGTTTCTCTTGAACTGTTTGCTTGTGATCATCCCGACACTTTTTAACGCAGCTCATCAGAGCGTCGAGGACCTGGTCACCATCGGCTATCTCTCGGTCTGCGTCTTCTTTGCTGCGCGTTACTGCATCTTTGATCTCCTGAACCTTTCCTTGTCTCTCCTGGATCATCTGCTGATCTTCAGACTCTATCTTCCCCAGCTGGGCCTTCTTCAGCTCATATTCCTCCTTCAGAGGTACAACAGAATGGGACCTGTGGTCCCCCTCTGTACATAACTGACACACACACACCTGTTCAGTCTGGCAGAAGAGCTCCAGAAGTTGATAATTGTGTTTCTTACACATCCTGTCTTCTAGACGGTCCTGAGGCTCGACCAGCTTATGTTTCTTCAGGCCTGCGACTCTCTGATGTGGCTCCAGGTGGGATTGGCAGAAGGAGCTCTGACACACTAGGCAGGACTTGACAGCCTTCAGCTGGGTCCCGGTACAGACGTCACAGGGAACTTCTCCTGGTTCAAAACAAGGCTGATCTCTGACCGGTACGGACCGTCTAATCTGATCAACCATCTCTGAAAAGAGGGTATTGACCCGTAGATCGGGTCTTGTGTGGAACAGCTCGTTACAAAAAGGACATTTGAAGTGGACCTGGTCCTCCCAGAACGTGGTGATACAGGCTCTACAGAAGTTGTGTCCACATGGTGTGGAAACTGGACTCTTGAACACATCCTGACAGACGGAACAGGAAAAGTTCTCCTCAGACCAGGAAGATTTAGCAGAGGCCATTCCTAGAACACATTGTTGAATCAAGTTAGAAAAAAACCTTTTTTTTAAACGTATTAAAGTGTGAGAGAGAGAGAGAGTACTACTACTACTAATACCACTACCACTACTACTAATACTACCACTACTACTTTTACTACCACTACTACTAATACAACAACTACTACTACTACTACTTTTACTGCCACTACTAATACTAATATTAATACTACTACTCACAGCTACTACTACTCACAGCTACTACTACTAATATTCCACTACTACTACTACTACTTTTACAACTACTACTATTACTGCTACAACTACTACTACCATCCACTACTTATACTACTACTACTACTAACACTTACACACATATTACTACTACTTTTACTACCACTACTAATACTAATACAACTACTACTACATCTTCTAATGACTAGTAATACTACAACTACTTATAATACTACTACCACTACTAACACTACTAATATTAATACTACTACAACTCACAGCTACTACTACTACTATTCCACTACTACTACTACTTTTACAACTACTACTATTCGACTACTACTACTACTACCTTCCACTACTTATACTACTACTAACACTACTTATATTAATACTACTACTCCTACTCACAGCTACTACTACTACGACTACTATTCCACTACTACTACTACTACTATTCCACTACTACTACTACTAACACTACTGATACTACTACGACTACAACTACTACTATTCCACTTCTACTACTACTACTACTTTTACAACTACTACTATTCCACTACTACTACTACTATTACCATCCACTACATATACTACTACTACTACTACTACCATCCATTACTTATACTACTACTACTACTACTAACACTACTAATATTAATACTACTACTCCTACTCACAGCTACTACTACTACGACTACTATTCCACTACTACTACTCCTCCACTACTATGTAACTAACACTACTGATACTACTACTACTACTACTACGACTACTACTACAAATACTTATTCTACTAATACTAATTACTCTTTAAAATACTACTAATACTATTACTTATAATACTACTACTACTACAACTCATACTACAGCTACTACTACTTATTCAAGATTAAAGATAACTATTTATCCCGAGGGAAATTAAGGAAACAATTAAGGAATTATAATACTATGCTACTACTCCTACTCACAGCTGCTACTACTACGACTACTATTCCACTACTACTACTACTACTATTCCACTACTACTACTACTACTACTAACACTACTGATACTACTACGACTACAACTACTACTATTCCACTTCTACTACTACTACTACTTTTACAACTACTACTAATCCACTACTACTACTACTATTACCATCCACTACATATACTACTACTACTACTACTACTTCCATCCATTACTTATACTACTACTACTACTACTACTACTACTACTACTACTACTACTAATTTTACAACTACTACTATTACTACTACTACTCCTCTACTACAACTACTACAACTACCATCCACTACTTATACTACTACTACTACTAACACTACTAATATTAATACTACTACTCCTACTCACAGCTACTACTACTACTATTACTACTACTATTCCACTACTACTACTACTACTCCACTACTACTACTACTATTACAACTACTACTACCACTACTGCTATTACTACTACGACGACGACTATTACTACTACTACTACTAACACTACTACTACTACTAACAACTATTACTACTACTACAACTACTATTACTCGAAATCTACTACTACCACTAAAAAAACGATCTTTTAAAAACGTATTAAGGTGTTTAGACAACAGTTTAAACAGGTTCTAATGTCCCTATATGTGTATATATCTCTATCTATAAGAGTGATGGAGTAGCGTAGGGCTTAATACTTAATACTTTACTACTACTACTAATACTACTACAACTACCACTCCTACTACTACTAACGACTACTACTACTACAACTAATAATACTACTACTACTACTACTTATAATACTACTACTACTACTATTACTACTACTACCATCCACTACTTATACTACTACTACTAACACTACTAATATTAATACTACTACTCCTACTCACAGCTACTATTACTACGACTACTATTCCACTACAACTACTACTACTACTACTACTACTACCGCTACTGATACTACTAACAACTATTACTACTACTACAACTACTACTCAAATTCTACTACTACCACTACTAAAGAAAAACGATCTTTAAAAACGTATTAAGGTGTTTAGACAACAGTTAAAACAGGTTAAAATGTCCCTATATGTGTATATATCCCCATCTATATTCTACTACTACCACTACTATTAAAAAAAACGATCTTTTAAAAACGTATTAAAGTGTTTAGACAACAGTTTAAAGTGGTTCTAATGTCCCTATATGTGTATATATCTCTATCTATATGAGTGATGGAGTAGCGTAGGGCTTGATATAAACATATAATACACATCTAATACTACATGAACTTAACAATGGCCCACCATCAAAGTGTGTCCGTTGGAACAGGCTCCCTGGTGCAGAACTAACTCTTTGAAGCCCTTGGTCAACACTCACTACTCACCTTAGAACGCTGTCCACCGCTTAGTTGGACAAAGGCTGGTGTCCTTTCAACTGTTCTCTCCTCGTCGCGTCTCAAAGAGGAACTGTTATCTCCGCGTTGCGTCTTGCCTTTTATGCTCCACTAAGCTTTGTGACGTCATGGGGGGCGGGGCCACGCGGTGACGTCACTTCAGGGCAAACGTAGCTGTGTATTATATGTTTATATCAAGCCCTACGCTACTCCATCACTCATATAGATAGAGATATATACACATATAGGGACATTAGAACCACTTTAAACTGTTGTCTAAACACTTTAATACGTTTTTAAAAGATCGTTTTTTTTGTAGTAGTTGTAGTAGTAGAATATGGATTGGGATATATACACATATAGGAACATTACAACCACTTTAAACTGTTGTCTAAACACTTTAATACGTTTTTAAAAGATCGTTTTTTTGTAGTAGTAGTTGTAGTAGTAGAATATGGATTGGGATATATACACATATAGGAACATTACAACCACTTTAAACTGTTGTCTAAACACTTTAATATGTTTTTAAAATATCGTTTTTTTAGTAGTAGTAGTTAGTAGTATTATAAGTAGTAATTAGGAGTAGAATAAGTATTTGTAGTAGTAGTAGTTGTAGTAGTAGTAGTGTTAGTAGTAGTAGTAGTAGTAGTTGTAATAGTAGTAGTAGTAGTAGTGGAATAGTAGTAGTAGTAGTAGCTATGAGTAGGAGTAGTAGTATTAATATTAGTAGTAGTAGTAGTATAAGTAGTGGATGGTAGTAGTAGTAGTAGTAGTATAAGTAGTATAAGTAGTGGATGGTAGTAGTAATAGTAGTAGTATTATAAGTAGTAGTAGTTTTAGTAGTAGTAGTCATTATAATATGTAGTGTTAGTAGTAGTAGTAGTAGTATAAGTCGCAAGTAGTAGTAGTAGTTGTAGTGGCAGTAGTAGTAGTTTAAGTAGTAGTAGTAATAGTTGTAGTGAGTAGTATTAGTTGTAGTATCAGTCGTAGTAGTATAAGTATTATAAGTAGTAGTAGTTGTAGTAGTAGTCATTAGAAGATGTAGTAGTAGTAGTTGTATTAGTATTAGTAGTGGTAGTAAAAGTAGTAGTAATCATAGTAATAGTTGTTATATTAGTAGTGGTAGTAGTAGTTGTTGTAGTAGTAGTAGTAGTAGTCATTAGTATATGTAGTAGTAGTAGTAGTAGTTGTTTTATTAGTAGTGGTAGTGGAGTAGTAGTATTAGTAGTAGTAGTAGTAGAAGTAGTGGATGGTTAGAGTGGTAGTAGTAGTAATAGTAGTATGAATTGTAGTAGTAGTATTATAAGTAATAGTGAAGCTCAGCAGAGCAGACGCAGACCGAGAGCTAGCCGACGGTGAGCAGGTCCTCGCCGCTCTGATGCGCTGCATTGAAAAGTGTCGGGACGATCTCAACCAAACGGTTCAAGAGAAACTGAAATCCATAGAGAGACAAGCTGAAGACCTCATCAAAGAGCTGGAGCAGGAAGTTAAAGATCTGACCAATAGGAGCTCAGAGGTGAAGCAGCTCTCACAAACTGAAGACCACCTCCACTTCCTCCAGAGCTTCAGATCCCTGAAGAATCCTCCAAACACCAGGGACTGGACCAGGGTGGAAGTCCCTCCTCCTCCGTCATACGCAGGGACCTTGAGGAGATCCCTGGATCAGCTGAAGGAGACACTGGACATGGAGATGGAGAAGCTGCCTGACCTGGAACCAGCTGTAAAGAAGTGCATGAAGAGGAAGAAGCTGCCTGTCCTGAGGTCCACTCTAAAGAAGTGTAAGTGTCATTATTAATATATTATATTATATATTATATTATATATATTATATATATTATATATATTATATATATTTTATATATTATAATACATTAATATATTGATATATTGATAACATACTTGATGGTGGACATTATGTAGCTTATCAATGTATTAATATATCCCTTTATTTAATAATAATTTAATTAAATATAATTTAATAATATATATTTATATTTAATAATATATATATTAATATATCATCTAGATATATTAATATAGAATACTACATCTATTCATGATACTTGTATGTGTATTTTATATGTAGTATTTCTGTGTAGACTCATCATGTCTTTGGTTCTCTCTCCCATCAGATGAGTGTGAACTCACACTGGACCCAAACACAGCCCACAGAGGACTCTCTCTGTCTGAGGACAACAGGAAGGTGACGAGGTTTAGAGAGGAGAAGTCGTATCCTGATCACCTGGAGAGATTTGACTACTGTCTCCAGGTGTTGTGTAGAGAGGGTCTGACTGACCGCTGTTACTGGGAGGTGGAGATGGAGAGGAAAGGAGGATATGTTAGTATAGGAGTGACATACAGAGGAATCACTAGGAGAGGATGGGGTGATGACAGCTGGCTTGGATTCAACAACAAGTCCTGGAGTCTTCGTTGTTATAATGATTGTTACTATGTCTATTACAACGGTAGTAGAACAGCCATAGATCTCCTCCCCTCTAACAGAGTAGGAGTGTATGTGGACCGACCTGCTGGCTCTCTCTCCTTCTACAGAGTGTCCCCAGATGGAGGAGGGTCCTCAGACACACTGACACTCATCCACACCTTCCAGTCCACATTCACCCAGGAGGACCTCCTCCCTGGGTTTGAGTTATTGGGTGATGGTTCCTCAGTGTCTCTGTGTCGCTTGTAGCAACACACATTGACACGCACACACAAACAAACAAACAAACAAACAAACAAACAAACGCACACATATACAGTATTCAGACACACACACACAAAAGAACAAAAAAGCATATATAAAATATAAAAGCATCCATTACCACACACACACATATATATATATATAAATACACACACATATATAGAAATACACCCACACACACACATATATATAAATACACCCACACACATATATATAGAAATACACACATTTGTTTTGTTGTTCATAATATATTATTCTGTGTATCTTAACATTCTAAAAAGGGCTCTGATATGAGTTTCTAACACGGATCCTGACTGGTATTCTGTTCATCAATACAAGGCCATCTATGGGGGAGAAAGCTGCTGAGAAAGTGATCATTATGATTATACCTGCTCCTCAATGACCCTTAACCCCTACCTGCTCCTCAATGACTTCTGACCCCTACCTGCTCCTCAATGACCCCTAACCCCTACCTGCTCCTCAATGACCCCTAACCCCTACCTGCTCCTTAATGACTTCTGACCCCCACCTGTCCCCTAATTACCTCTGAACATTACCTGCTCCTTAATGACCCCTAACCCTACCTGCTCCTTAATGAACCCTAACCCCTACCTGCTCCTCAATCAACCCTAACTCCTACCTGCTCCTTAATGAACCCTAACCCCTACCTGCTCCTTAATGACCCCTAACCCCTACCTGCTCCTTAATGAACCCTAACCCCTACCTGCTCCTTAATGACCTCTGACTCCTACCTGCTCCTTCATTCAATATTCAAGATTTTTATTTGCCATATGCAACGAGTAGAATTGAATGCTTACTCCCCATTCCCTCCTGCAGTTTGAATTTATACTACAATTTAACACAATATACTACACTATGTACTATACTTACACTGTACTGTAACAATACTGTACACAATTAAAATTACAATAAAAATAACAATACAATGACTGATGGAGTGTGTGTTGAATTCCATCATGAATTCAGTGCAGAACAGTGCAGTAACTGTAATGAGTCCAGCAAAGTATGACAGTGTAATGTTAATGACAATGTTATGATAGTGGCAGCACTCCTAGCAGTTCAGTAGGTCACTGCCTGTGGATAAAACTATCCTTGAACCTGGTAGTCGTTGTACGGATGCTACGGAACCGACGACCGGACGGTAGGGGGGAGAAGAGATGGAGCCCAGGGTGGTTGGGAACCTCGCAGGCATAACAGGTATAACAGGCAACTGCAAACACATTCAACCGCCCTCTTTAAGATGAATGCAGTGACAAACTGAATATGCTCTGTGGGGTTAAGTTAACGTTACATTTGGTTATGGATGAGAGAAGTGGGAAAAGCTGTGACTCCTGTAAACGCTTAACGTTAGTAGTGTCCAACTCAACAGCGTACTGACCAGCAGTAGTGTCCTTTATCCTGACTCTGGTGAAGACTAATCTAAAGTCAATGATTAGAACCACTTATTGTTAGAAAAGTAAAAACTAAATAACGGTACAACTGCATCTGATCGTACGTCTGTTACATTTTAAATTGTTGGTATTTTTCAGTAATATGATATTGACAAGAAGACTACTCCAGAGGACGGCACAAGGTGGTAAAGGCCTGTCCCAGGTTCACTAAGACCTCAGATTCTACTGGGGAGTTCTCAACCAATCAAACGCAAGGGGGGGCAGTCCACAGTTCAACTGTTTAGTTGGAAAATATGCTAATTAAAAGAGGGGCGGGTGGGGCGGGTGGTAGATGACCCTGCCCGTACGAGGACCAGGGAGGAGGAGATGGGGCGGGTGGTAGATGACCCTGCCCATACGAGGACCAGGGAGGAGGAGAGGGGGCGGGTGGTAGATGACCCTGCCCGTACGAGGACGAGGGAGGACCGGCCTCTCTGCACTTGAGCTGCACTCTGCACCTGTTTGCTCAGCTGACTGAAAAATAAGTTTGTAAATAAGTTTTGAACCTCATTTGGTAACACTTCAACCACAATTAATAGAATAAATAATGCATTTCTGTTTTAATGTAATAACTTGCATAATACACAATGTTTATGGTAAATCTAATCATCCCTTACCTTGTGATATCCACATTTGCAGGGGATTTGTTTCCTGAAGATATCATATTCACGCATTGGCGAATTAAATGGAGGAGTCAATGGACAGGCGTCAATGCGCTTCATGACAGCCTTCCATCTCCTAGAGCCCGGCTCGGTACCTGTGGTGAACCGGTACCCTCGGCATACAGGCTCAGGATACCTGCCCGATACGCCTCGGGTATACCAGTCTTCGTCATTTCTGAAAATATCAGGGTAAATGCCGCGTTACACAACGGGAATCGAGAAGCCCAACGGGGGGGGGGGGTGAATCGAACACCACGAAGCACGGGGGGGAATCGTCGCAGTGGTTCAATATAATCAGTTCTCCTCAGGGGCCCCCTTCCAGCTCGGGGCCCCCTTCCAGCTCGGGGCCCCAGGCAATTGCCTACGTTGCCTATACTGTTGCGAGACGCCCCTGCAGACTAGACTATAAGGGGACAACTATGGAAAACAGTACATCGACAATTTCAATATCAAGCCCTACTTTGAAATAAAAACGATTTTGAAAATTCATAAATATCCATATAGATAGATCGATAGGTGGATAGATCGATAGGTGGATAGATCGATTGGTCGATAGATCGATGGATCGATGGATAGATGGATAGATAAATATCCCGAGGGAAAAGCTTCCAGCAGCTCGTGACACAAAAACAAACAATTCTACTATTAAAATATAAAAACAAAGCGACGTAGACAGTTGTAGAATGATACTGTACAATTACAATAAAACAATATAATAATTTGCTTGTAAATTGATGTAATACCTTGCTTGTTACGCCGTCGATCGATGAGTCGATGTAAGAGGTTGTATCTGCCGTCTTCCTCGTCTTCTGATCGGAGAGAGTGGGGTGGGGGGAAAGCTCGGGGTAAAAGACCACGTGACCAGGACAGTAACGCCCACATCTCTGTTCGGACAGTGTTGTACCAGTTCATACTGTGTTCGGAACGGTTAGGACTCGGTAGGACTTTGTTTGGATTCGTTTGGCAGTCCCATCGCTGGCAGTAACGGCCACCTCATCTCATGCACAATAGTCGATGCTGTATTGAATCTGGAAAACACCCTTTCACCACTGAAAAACAGAAGAGCAGTTCAGTTATTGATAAAGAGCCACAGCAAACAATGTTCCACCGAGACTTGAACATGGATCACTGGATTCAGAGTCCAGAGTGCTAACCATCACGCCATGGAACCCTTTTTTCACCACTGAAAAACTGTTCAGTTATTCAATTATCAATAGAATTTTTCTTTAGAACGAGATGCATTGGTTGTATAGAGGTGAGCATAGCTGCCTTCCAAGCTAATGTCATTCTGACATTGTAACAAAGAGTTGAACCGATGAGGATGGGATTCGAACCCACACGTCTAGAGCACAATGGATTAGCAGACCATCGCCTTAACCACACGGCCACCTCATCTATCTAGAGTTTGCAGATCTGTGCACAATATTCGATACTGTACACATATCCATTGCATTTTTCTTTACAAAGAGAAGCTTTGGTGGTATAGAGGTGAGCATAGCTGCCTTCCAAGCAGTAGACCGGGTTCGATTCCTGGCCATAGCAATTAATAAAATAACTTCATAGTAGCAATTTTAAAGCAAATTTAATTTTTTTTAGCAAATTTTAAAAACAGAGTCATTCCGAGATGTAACAATGACTTGAACCGATGAGGATCGGATTCAAACCAATACGTGCAGGGGACAATGGATTAGCAGAGCATCGCCTTAACCACACGGCCACCTCATCTCTTCAGAGTTTACAGATCTGTGCACAATATTTGATACAGTATTGAATGTGTTCTGGAAAACACCCTTTTAGCCACTGAAAAACAGGTCAGTTATTGATAAAGAGCCACAGCAAACAAGGTTCCACCGAGACTTGAACTCGGATCACTGGGATCACTGGAATCAGAGTACAGAGTGCTAACCTTTACACCATGGAACCCTTTGGTTTACATGGAACCCTTTGGTTTACATGGAACCCTTTGGTTTACATGGAACCCTTTGGTTTACATAGTAATTAATAAAATAACTTCACAGTTACCATTTGTTTAACTTGGAGACCAGTGAACTACAAGGTCGACCCTGAAACTTCGGTGTCATGATTTCAATTGCATTTGTCTTTGCAATGAGAAGCATTGCTTGTATAGTGGTGAGCATAGCTGCCTTCCATGCAGTTGACCTGAATTTGAATTCTATAAATTGAAAATAACACAAATTCACAAGCAAAGCAGAAATGATAAACATGATACAAACATACAAGTGGGCGGCCCTAGTCTTTCCTTCGCTACCTCTATCTCTCAATGTTTAGAAGTGTAGTCAACTCTTCTCTCAGGGAAATGTAGAGGTCAATTGCCATGAATACATCCACAGGAACATGCAGATTGTTTTGTGCCATCATGAAGGTCCACAGGGTGAATACCTCCTCATCACAAGCTATGTGACGGCGGTGGATACGGTCAGCTTCACAGCTGGTACAATCTTCCTCCGACACCTGACACAAATAGTTTCCTGTTCCATATAGTTCAGGTATGGAACACATGACACCAGGCCGACCACGGGGAACATGTTCATTCCTTGATGGACCAATCAGATGGCTGTTCCATATAGTTCAGGTATGGAACACATGTATCCACCTAGCTCCTCTACTGTCTCTACTGTATAAATCACCTCCTCTAACTGTGGGCTCAGGTCTGGTTCAGTCATCATTCAACCAGAGCATCCACCTAGCTCCTCTACTGTCTCTACTGTATAAATCACCTCCTCTACCTGTGGGCTCAGGTCTGGTTCAGTCATCATTCAACCAGAGCATCCACCTAGCTCCTCTACTGTCTCTACTGTATAAATCACCTCCTCTAACTGTGGGCTCAGGTCTGGTTCAGTCATCATTCAACCAGAGCATCCACCTAGCTCCTCTACTGTCTCTACTGTATAAATCACCTCCTCTAACTGTGGGCTCAGGTCTGGTTCAGTCATCATTCAACCAGAGCATCCACCTAGCTCCTCTACTGTCTCTACTGTATAAATCACCTCCTCTAACTGTGGGCTCAGGTCTGGTTGAGTCATCATTCAACCAGAGCGTTCTTCTGAAGATCCCCTCAATGGCTCCATGGATGCATAGACCCAATGCCTCTCATTTCTCATATGAATCAACAGGCCATACTAAATTGGGCCCTTTGGAAAAGTACGCTTGTCTGTTCAATCTTCTACTTCTTCAGATTTCTGTGCCCTCTTCTTTACGTCCATGCGATCCCCTATCTTTGCATTTAGTGTACATCCACCTGTAGCCACGCAGAGCCCCAGAGCCTCGGAGATCCTCCCTTATGAACTGAATAGCTTCTGTTAAATCCTCAAAGTGTTTTCGGCGAAATGGTCCGTTCTTCTTCAGGATTCGTTTGAGAGTTTTCAAGCAGAGAACCATCCTGTCAAAATATGGAGAATCTCCTTGTATTTCAGGCCCAAGTTAAAGTATAGTTCTATTAACTCCAGCTCATCCATGTGAGGAGGACAGATGACAGCTGAGGAGAGGTTAGCATGGAGGTCGTTGATTCATCCTCATTCTAACATCGCCTGGAGAGAAACACAAACAAGGAGAAAGATGAACTGATGTCAGTGCCTATTAAGTATGGCGGTGTTGTTATTGACACATGTCCATGAACCAGTCAAATACCACAACCCACTTGTGGTCAGCTGTGTGATCCTAGTAAGTCTAAGCAAACACAAGCTTCCGGTTTTCGCCATTTAGCCTACTTAAATAATAGGCAAACTAAAGACCAGTTTTTAAAATCTAGTTTCTAAATCAAATCACATTTCAGCTAAGTATATTCTGTACTGAAATAATAATGGTAATAGACCTTCATACACAGATGTTTTAAATAGGTCCTCTTCAGAATGCTCCTCCCAAACACATACTGTATATTACACATCATCATTCCAATACAAAACACACCATCAGCGTTCTACCCGAGACGACCCCCGACATTAACAATCCAACAAGGTTATAGCTCCAGCTGTTTCCAAGACAACAAGGTTATAGCTCCAGCTGTTTCCAAGACAACAAGGTTATAGCTCCAGCTGTTTCCAGGACAACAAGGTTATAGCTCCAGCTGTTTCCAAGACAACAAGGTTATAGCTCCAGCTGTTTCCAAGACAACAAG
The DNA here is from genome assembly GCA_027704905.1 of Muraenolepis orangiensis. NCBI lineage: Eukaryota > Metazoa > Chordata > Actinopteri > Gadiformes > Muraenolepididae > Muraenolepis > Muraenolepis orangiensis. The sequence goes on from JANIIK010000756.1 coordinate 110,997, forward strand.
GTTATAGCTCCAGCTGTTTCCAGGACAACAAGGTTATAGCTCCAGCTGTTTCCAAGACAACAAGGTTATAGCTCCAGCTGTTTCCAGGACAAGGGTTAGGCTACATAGAACTATAGCCCTATAATAGAGGGCCACATCAGCCATGAATATTGAACTGTAGCGCTCATCACCAGAATCAAGGCTTTAGCTTAAACCACATACAGGACATAGGCTATTTAAACTATATACAGTGTATTCATATATGTAATGTGTATATTATACACATTACATATGTGAACTAGCTATTAGTCTACATACCTTGTCGTTGATGAAGGTGGAGACAGCCGTCTCGTCTAGCCTCCGTTGTTCTTTGAGAAATGTATGAGAAATGTATTATCAACACATAAGAAGTTAGTATGTCAAGTTAGCCCGCAGGAAGTAGTTAGCACAGTAGCACCGTGCTAACGTTAAGTGTTTGATATGTTAACGTTAGCTAGCTACTTAACGATCGTGACGACGACACGTGGCTTGGTTAATAAACTGTGTGTGAGTGTGAAGGCAACTCACTGATTTCACTGTCGTAAAATGTCCTTATACAAATTAATGACTTACTGCAAAGAAGTGCTGCTCATTGCATGCTGTGCGGTGGAGATTCCTTGCAGAGTAACATCAATCTGCGCGATCTCTGGCTCGTAGGGCTCAGGGGTCATGGGTCGTGGGATTAATAAAACCGAGGGATCGGATTACAAAACCGAGGGATCGGATTACTAAACCGAGGGATCGGATTACTAAACCGAGGGAAAGTATTACTAAACCGAGGGAACGTATTACTAAACCGAGGGATCGGATTACTAAACCGAGGGATCGGATTACTAAACCGAGGGATTGGATTACTAAACCAACGGATAGGATTACTAAACCGAGAGATCCTATTACTAAACCAAGGGATCGGATTACTAAACGGAGGGAACGTATTACTAAACCGAGGGTACGGATTACTAAACCGGGGATCGATTACTAACCGAGGGATCGGATTACTAAACCGAGGAATCGGATTACTAAACCGAGGGATCGGATTACTAAACCGAGGGATCAGATTACAAAACCGTACACACGGATTCACACGTCCATTTTTTCCATGTGACCCCAGGGGGGCTCCGCAGGAATGTGCAAACAACAGTACGCAGTATTTACAATAACTGCACTGTGTGCCGGAAAATATAATTACAAGATATAGAGAAATGTGAAAAACATTTATATAAATGATGTATAGTCGTTACCTAAGTGTATTGTGTTGTAACAATGGTGTTATATTGGTATAGGAATATGTATTAAATCTCTCTCTATCTCTCTCTACATTTACATTTAGTGCATTTAGCAGACGCTTCATCCAAAAGTGACTTACAAGTACATTTGTTTGATAAAGACAGCAATGTATTTCTGAGGTAAATAAAGACACGAATAGAACAAGTTTCCAGCATTCCCAATCGCAGGCCTATAGAAAAATCTTCCCACCTACTAGGATGCCTGCATAGCGACATATGCGAGTGCATTAAAAACAACACGCTATCTACTACTACAAGATAAACACAACGCACAGTATGGTCAACATAGTGCCTTAAAGCACAAGCAATTCTCCCTCTCTTTCCTCCCCTCTGTTTAAACAACACATCTGTAGGATTGAATCCTCTCTATTGGTCACATACACATACAAACATACAGTGAACTGTGTTTTTGCTAGGAGGAGCCGGGGGATCGAACCAGCAACCATGCGGTTGTGAGGCAACCGCTCAACCTCCTGAGCTATACTGGCGCCTGTATACTTCCCCCCCCCTCTCTTTCCCCCCCCCCTCTCTTCTCCCCCCCCCTCTCCCCCCCCCTCTCCCTCTCTCCCCCCCCCTCTCTTCCCCCCCCCTCTCCCTCTCCCCCCCCCCCCCCCTCTCTCCCCCCCCCTCTCTCCCCCCCCTCTCCCCCCCCTCTCCCTCTCCCCCCCCTCTCCTCTCTCCCCCCCTCTCCCTCCTCTCCCCCTCCCCCCTCTCCCCCCCCTCTCCCTCTCCCCCCCCTCTCCCTCTCTCCCCCCCCCTCTCCCTCTCTCCCCCCCCCTCTCCCTCTCTCCCCCCCTCTCCCTCCCCCCCCCTCTCCCTCTCTCCCCCCCCCCTCTCCCTCTCTCCCCCCCTCTCCCTCTCTTCCCCCCCTCTCCCTCTCTTCCCCCCCCTCTCCCTTCTCCCCCCCCCTCTCCCTCTCTTCCCCCCCCCTCTCCCTCTCCCTCTCCCTCTCCCTCTCCCTCTCCCCCCCCCTCTCCCTCTCTTCCCCCCCCCTCTCCCTCTCTCTCTCCCCCCCCCCCCCTCTCCCTCCTCCCCCCCCCTCTCCCTCTCTCCCCCCCCCTCTCCCTCTCCCCCCCCCCACAGTAGCAGTCCTTTTGCCCCATCTTTCTCCGAGTGGTTAAGGTGATGGACTAGAAATCCGTTGGCTTCTCCCCGCAGGTTGCAGGTTTGAATCCTGCAGACAACGATTGGTAAAACCTTTCCTTTGAACCTAAGAGTCTTTGAAACTAAGATTGTTGACTTATGCTCATCTCCAAGAGGTGATCAGTTCACTAGATTCATCATCATATCCAAAGACAATCACAACATGCAGTCTCTGCAACCAGATCTCCAATTTGATACAGTTTGATCAGTTGTGCTTCTAGAGATAAGAAGCCATCTACGGTGAAAGGGGATGTAGCTGAGTGGTAGAGCGCATGCTTCTCATGGATGAGGCCGCGGGTTCAATCCCCGGCATCTCCAACATGTAGGCAGGTTCATACAGTGGTGTGGAGGCTTGGGGGTTTTATTCTAAATAATTCACGCCGTCTACTCCATACAATGAAATGCAAACAGTTTGATGGAAAGTGAAACAGGACAGTTATGTCACGTGTTGTCGTGGCCGAGTGGTTAAGACATGGACTAGATATCCATTGTGGTGTCTGTTACCAACGTGTTCGTTGCATGTTGCACGCATGTTTGTTTCTCCCTCTCTTTTCTCTCCCAGGTACTGGTTCGTCCCGCCCCCCTGTCAATCATCGTTGGTTTTGTCGGTCCCCCTTTGATCAATCAGCCAACCGGCCAATCAGCCAATGGGCCAATCAGAGGGGCGTCGGCGTGGCTACTTCAGTCTCCCACTCCCTTTGTGTGGGAGAAGAGGGGATGATATGTTTGTTTGGCCTGCTGTTAGCACTCTGTGTTGGGCCTGCTTCTCGTTTCTCTTCAGTCACCATTGTTCCCAGTAGTGAAGCCCCATGGGGAGGGCGAGGTACGCCGAGGTAAGACGCCCATGGGTTTACACCACGCATCACGTAGGTTCAACTCTGTCTAAATACACTAGGCTAGCTTTTCCAGGCGGGTGTCATCTCCTGTATTTCTGGGATTAGATTAGTTACTAGTTAGTAAGACATTGTATTGTGTTCTTAGTTTAGGGTACTAGAAGTGATAGGGTGCCAGGAATAGCTGGGGGTGTTTTGCTGTTTTCATTCCTTTGACACCCGGTCTGTTTTTTAGTGTCCTCCCCTAGTCTCCCTACCTGTGTGTCCTCGTGAAAAAAGTATCATTGTGGTTAATCACTGTCCTCATTTACTCCATAAATAAACCTGTTACTTTTTGCACCATATCCCCGTGGTCCTTGTACCGTGTTTCCGCCGACCTGCACGCCAGCGACGTTAGCATAGCACCGACCTGCACGCCAGCGACGTTAGCATAGCACCGCCTTGCATGCTGCCACGGCCTGTTAGGTTCACCCCTTCTTCCCCCTAGACCAGCCCTCTAAGGGGGTTCCTAACAGTCTCCCTGCACTAGTTCTAATCCCGCTGACAACCATTTGTAAAAGTAGTTGTAGTTGAAGTTGTGGTTATAGAGATGAGAAGCAAGTAACATGGAAGGGGAAGTCGCTCAGTGGCAGAACGCATGCTTTGCATGTAGGAGGCCCCGAGTTCAATCCCCGCCATCTCCAAGATTTGGGCTTGTTGATTGGTACTGATTTTACTCAAAAATGGTGTGTGTGTGTGTGTGTGTGTGTGTGTGTGTGTGTCTTTTTGCATGTGTGAGTGTGTGCTTGTTTGTGTGTGTGTGTGTGTGTGTGTGTGTGTGTGTGTGTGTGTGTGTGTGTGTGTGTGTGTGTGTGTGTGTGTGTGTGTGTGTGCCTGCTGCCTGTAAAGGGCGTAACCCGAAAAACCAACCAGGAAACAACAAGAAGAATCCAAACCAACAAGACTGTGAACCATTTTAGAGGAACTTCTCAAGAGTTGCAGTCAGTAATCAATAGTCTATAAAGTATTGTCAGAGACTGTGTGTGTCTGAGCTTCTAGTCATCAGAGCTCTCTGTCTATGGTTCATATTTTAATAAGGTTATTATAGTTCATGACTGAGTGAAGTCATGGAACAACAGCCTAGAAGAGGTTAGTCTGAAAGGAACTGAACTGGGATGGGGAACTGGACCAACTGGTTCATCATGCTTTGTTACCGAGTCAGAGATACTGTAGTCAACTCTGATCTGTGATGGATCATCAATATATATCACTAATATATCATCATATATCACTTTATTACAGCAGGAAGAAGACTAAGATACTGTAGTCAACTCTGATCTGTGATGTATCATCAATATATATCACTAATATATCATCATATATCACTTTATTACAGCAGGAAGAAGACTAAGATACTGTAGTCTGTAGTCAGTACAGGAAGTACTCAGTACATGCTGTATATTTGGTACATTGTCAGTACTTGTACTTAGTATAACAGGTATATTGTCAGTACTTGTACTTGGTATAATAGGTACATTGTCAGTACCTTTACTCAGTATAATAGGTATATTGTAAGTACATGTACTCAGTAGAATAGGTACATTCTTGTCACGGTCCAACCCAGCTCTTTCCTCTCCTAGTCCTGGATTTCCGCGGGCTTCCTGGATCCGCGATGTCACCGGACTCCGTTCCGAAACGCCAGCGACGTTAGCATAGCACTGCCTTGCATGCTGCCACGGCCTGTTAGGTTCACCCCTTCTTCCCCCTAGACCAGCCCTCTAAGGGGGTTCCTAACAATCTCCATGCACTAGTTCTAATCCCGCTGACAACCATTTGTAAAAGTACAGCCTCTCCTTTGAACCCAAGATATTTGACTCATGCTCAACTCCAACATGTGATCAGTTCACTAGATTCATCATCAGATTTGAAGTTGTGGTTCTAGAGATGAGAAGCAAGTAACATGAAAGGGGAAGTCGCTCAGTGGCAGAACGCATGCTTTGCATGTAGGAGGCCCCGCGTTCAATCCCCGCCATCTCCAAGATTTGGGCCTATTGAGACTGTTGATGGGTATGCGCTGATTTTACTCTAAAATGATCACACTGTGTGTGTGTGTGTGTGTGTGTGTGTGTGTGTGTGTGTGTGTGTGTGTGCCTGCTGCCTGTAAAGGGTGTAACCTGAAAAACCAACCAGGAAACAACACAAGAAGAATCCAAACCAACAAGACTATGACCATTTTAGAGGAACTTCTCAAGAATTGCAGTCAGTAATCAATAGTCTATAAAGTATTGTCAGAGACTGTGTGTGTCTGAGCTTCTAGTCATCAGAGCTCTCTGTCTATGGTTCATATTTTAATAAGGTTATTATAGTTCATGACTGAGTGAAGTCATGGAACAACAGCCTAGAAGAGGTTAGTCTTAAAGGAACTGAACTGGGAGGGGAACTGGACCAACTGGTTCATCATGCTTTGTTACCGAGTCAGAGATACTGTAGTCAACTCTGATCTGTGATGGATCATCAATATATATCACTAATATATCATCATATATCACTTTATTACAGCAGGAAGAAGACTAAGATACTGTAGTCAACTCTGATCTGTGATGTATCATCAATATATATCACTAATATATCATCATATATCACTTTATTACAGCAGGAAGAAGACTAAGATACTGTAGTCAACTCTGATCTGTGATGTATCATCAATATATATCACTAATATATCATCATATATCACTTTATTACAGCAGGAAGAAGACTAAGATACTGTAGTCTGTAGTCAGTACAGGAAGTACTCAGTACATGCTGTATATTTGGTACATTGTCAGTACTTGTACTTAGTATAATAGGTATATTGTCAGTACTTGTACTTGGTATAATAGGTACATTGTCAGTACCTTTACTCAGTATAATAGGTATATTGTAAGTACATGTACTCAGTAGAATAGGTACATTCTTGTCACGGTCCAACCCAGCTCTTTCCTCTCCTAGTCCTGGATTTCCGCGGGCTTCCTGGATCCGCGATGTCACCGGACTCCGTTCCGAAATGCCACTCCGTGTTTTCCCTGTCAGCCGTTTCACACTGAACTCACCTGTTGTCAATCGCTCCTCATTGACCAAGCTGTATTCAAGCCATGTCTGTTGTGTTACTCAATGCTGGATTATCACCCGGATTTCTCCTAAAGCCTCACGTTGGTATCAAGTTAAGTTCATTGTGTTCTGTCTATTGATCCTCCGTGCTTTGACCCTCACCTGGAGAACGACCTTGTTTTAGCCTGTTTTGTACCTTTTTTGTACCTCTGCCTCAACCCTCGACGTCCTGTTGACGACCTCTGCTTGCCTTGACCACCTTTTGGATTTGCCCTGTCTGTACCTTTTGCCTTTTGCTGGCGTTAATCGGCGTGTGCGCCGATCATTAAACACCTGTTCTACCTGGCTTCTGTCACTCTGCTTTCGGGTCCTATACCTCTACCCTGCCCTGACACATCCTTGGTCCTGTTGGTTTGTTTTAATTTCATTCTGTAGTTGCACACAGGGCATCGTTTTTTCCTCACCAACAATCTCTCCCTCTGGAGCCATCTTATTAGGCGTTTACCACCTCTAGCTGTCTTCTTGTCAATATCGTATTACTGAAAAATACAAACAATTGAAAATGTAACAGACGTACGATCAGATGCAGTTGTACCGTTATTTAGTTTTTACTTTTCTAACAATAAGTTGTTCTAATCATTGACTTTAGATTAGTCTTCACCAGAGTCAGGATAAAGGACACTACTGCTGGTCAGTACGCTCACAGCTTTTCCCATTTCTCTCATCCATAACCAAATATAACGTTAACTTAACCCCACAGAGCAAAGTTTGTCACTGGATTCATCATAAAGAGGGCGGTTGAATGTGTTTACAGTTGCCTGTTATACCTGTTATGCCTGGGAGGTTCCCAACCACCCTGGGCTCCATCTCTTCTCCCCCCTACCGTCCGGTCGTCGGTTCTGCAGCATCCGTACAACGACTACCAGGTTCAAGGATAGTTTTTATCCACAGGCAGTGACCTACTGAACTGCTAGGAGTGCTGCCACTATCATAACATTGTCATTAACATTACACTGTCATACTTTGCTGGACTCATTACAGTTACTGCACTGTTCTGCACTGAATTCATGATGCTGCTGCACTACTGGCACTTTAAATTGCTTTTTAAATGCTTTTTTTGCATAATTCAACACACACTCCATCAGTGACTTTGTCATTTTTATTGTCATTTTAATTGTGTACCGTTTTGTTATAGTACAGTGTAAGTATAGTACATAGTATAGTATATTGTGTTAAATTGTAGTATAAACTCAAACTGCAGGAGGGAATGGGGAGTAAGCATTAAATTCTACTTATCGCAAATACAAATCTTTAATCTTGAATGAAGGACAGGGTAGGGGTCAGAGGTCATTCAAGAGCAGGTAGGGGTTAGTGGTCATTAAGGAGCAGGTAGGGGTTAGGGTCATTAAGGAGCAGGTAGGGGTTAGGGTCATTCAAGAGCAGGTAGGGGTTAGTGGTCATTAAGGAGCAGGTAGGGGTTAGGGGTCATTAAGGAGCAGGTAGGGGTTATGGGTCATTAAGGAGCAGGTAGGGGTTAGGGGTCATTAAGGAGCAGGTAGGGGTTATGGGTCATTAAGGAGCAGGTAGGGGTTAGGGGTCATTAAGGAGCAGGTAGGGGTTATGGGTCATTAAGGAGCAGGTAGGGGTTAGGGGTCATTAAGGAGCAGGTAGGGGTTAGGGTCATTAAGGAGCAGGTAGGGGTTAGGGTTCATTAAGGAGCAGGTAGGGTTAGGGGTCATTAAGGAGCAGGTAGGGGTTAGGGTCATTAAGGAGCAGGTAGGGTTAGGGTCATTAGAGGAGCAGGTAGGGGTTCAGAGGTCATTAAGGAGCAGGTAGGGGTTAGGGGTCATTGAGGAGCAGGTAGGGGTTAGGGTCATTGAGGAGCAGGTAGGGGTTAGGGTCATTGAGGAGCAGGTAGGGGTTAGGGTCATTAAGGAGCAGGTAGGGGTTATGGGTCATTAAGGAGCAGGTAGGGGTTAGGGGTCATTAAGGAGCAGGTAGGGGTTAGGGTCATTGAGGAGCAGGTAGGGTTAGGGGTCATTAAGGAGCAGGTAGGGGTTAAGGGTCATTGAGGAGCAGGTAGGGTTAGAGGTCATTGAGGAGCAGGTAGGGGTCAGAGGTCATTGAGGAGCAGGTAGGGGTTAAGGGTCATTGAGGAGCAGGTAGGGGTTAGAGGTCATTGAGGAGCAGGTAGGGGTTAGAGGTCATTGAGGAGCAGGTAGGGGTTAGGGGTCATTGAGGAGCAGGTAGGGGTTAGAGGTCATTGAGGAGCAGGTAGGGGTTAGAGGTCATTGAGGAGCAGGTAGGGGTTAGAGGTCATTGAGGAGCAGGTAGGGGTCAGAGGTCATTGAGGAGCAGGTAGGGGTCAGAGGTCATTGAGGAGCAGGTAGGGGTTAGAGGTCATTGAGGAGCAGGTAGGGGTCAGAAGTCATTGAGGAGCAGGTAGGGGTTAGGGTCATTGAGGAGCAGGTAGGGGTTAGAGGTCATTGAGGAGCAGGTAGGGGTCAGAAGTCATTGAGGAGCAGGTAGGGGTTAAGGGTCATTGAGGAGCAGGTATAATCATAATGATCACTTTCTCAGCAGCTTTCTCCCCCATAGATGGCCTTGTATTGATGAACAGAATACCAACCAGGATCCGTGTTACAAACTCATATCAGAGCCCTTTTTAGAATGTTAATATACATAGAATAATATATTATGAACAACTAAACAAATGTGTGTATTTCTATATATATGTGTGTGTGTGTGTATTTATATATATGTGTGTGCATTTATATATATATATATGTGTGTGTGTGGTAATGGATGCTTTTATATAGGGCTTAATTCCAAAAAAATGTTTTTATGTGTGTGTGTGTGTACTTCTTTATACTTTGTGTGTGTGTGTTTTTATACTGTATATATGTGTGTGTGTACTTCTATATATTTGAGTGTGTGTGTCTGAATACTGTATATGTGTGCGTTTTGTTTGTTTGTTTGTTTGTTTGTGTGTGTCAATGTGTGTTGCTACAAGCGACACAGAGACACTGAGGAACCATAACCCCCTAACCAGAACCCAGGGAGGAGGTCCTCCTGGGTGAATGTGGACTGGAAGGTGTGGATGAGTGTCAGTGTGTCTGAGGACCCTCCTCCATCTGGGGACACTCTGTAGAAGGACAGAGAGCCAGCAGGTCGGTCCACATACACTCCTACTCTGTTAGAGGGGGGGAGACGTATGACTGTTAGACTACCGTTGTACCAGACAGAGTAACGATCATCATGACAATAAAGACTCCAGGACTTGTTGTTCCATCCAAGCAAGCTGTCATCACCCCCTCCTCTCCTAGTGATTCCTCTGTATGTCACTCCTATATAAACACCTCCTTCCACCTCCACCTCCACCTCCCAGTAACAGCGGTCAGTCAGAACCTCTCTACACAACACCTGGAGACGGTAGTCAAATCTCTCCAGGTGATCAGGATACGACTCCTCCTCTCTAACCCTCGTCACCTTCCTGTTGTCCTCAGACAGAGAGAGTCCTCTGTGGGCTGTGTTTGGGTCCAGTGTGAGTTCACACTCATCTGATGGGAGAGAGAACCAAAGACATGAGAGTCTACACAGAAATACTCCTGATGAGGTCTCAAGATATGAGTAGCCGTTTGGAGTCAGTCAATAAACCCTTTAGAATGGGTGGAGCCGTGAATACCACGTGGAGGAAACAAAGTACTTGATTGGAAAGTACTCTCTCTTGATTATTATGATAGTGACGTAGTTGCTTGTCGCCATAATAACCTTGGATACTACAATTGTGACTTTGATAGGAGAGGAGTTTTCTAAGAAGTGGTTGCATAGTTTAGGACGGACTAAAATGATGAATGAATATATGTTTTATATATCATTTATATAAATGTAATCGATTACTCATATTTTAATATTTTATATTTTGTTTATTAATATAACATTTTGTGTATGGGGAGGAAAGATTTTTATAATTAAAGATATGTTTGATCATTTTGATAAATATATATGGAGGTATGGTGGTGTCAGTCACCCGTGATTAGACAATGATTGTCTAATAATAATACATTCATAATACTCTCATTATATAATAATATTGTTACAGTAATATATATTGTATTTTACAGAAGAGGATCGCATTGTGAGTGTTAGCATCTAGTAGCAGGATACGGACAACAAGATGCTCATCAATATATTATATATTGATGAAGATACATTGATGTCCCACCATCATGTTCATTCCCAGTAGGACGTCACCTCCTGCTGTGTGGATGGACTTTCAATCTGAGGAGTTAGTGTGTTGTTGTGATGACTCAAACTAAACAGACACTTACACTTCTTTAGAGTCGACCTCAGGACAGGCAGCTTCTTCATCTCCTTGAACTTCGTTACAGCTGGTTCCAGGTCAGGCAGCTTCTCCATCTCCTTGAACTTCTTTACAGCTGGTTCCAGGTCAGGCAGCTTCTCCATCTCCTTGAACTTCGTTACAGCTGGTTCCAGGTCAGGCAGCTTCTCCATCTTCTTGAACTTCGTTACAGCTGGTTCCAGGTCAGGCAGCTTCTCCATCTCCTTGAACTTCTTTACAGCTGGTTCCAGGTCAGGCAGCTTCTCCATCTCCTTGAACTTCTTTACAGCTGGTTCCAGGTCAGGATGCTTCTCCATCTTCTTGAACTTCGTTACAGCTGGTTCCAGGTCCATGCACCCCCAAACAATCAACCCCACAACAACAATTACAGCTAGTATCAGGTAAGGCAGCTTCTTCATCTCCTTGCCCTTCTTTACAGCTGGTTTCAGGTCAGGCAACTTCTTCATCTCCATGTCCAGTGTCTCCTTCAGCTGATCCAGGGATCTCCTCAAGGTCCCTACGTCTGACGGAGGACGAGGGACATCCACTTTGGTCCAGTCCCTGGTGTTTGGAGGATTCTTCAGGGATCTGAAGCTCTGGAGGAAGTGGAGGTGGTCTTTAGTGTGTGAGAGCTGCTTCACCTCTGAGCTCCTATTGGTCAGATCTTTAACTTCCTGCTCCAGCTCTTTGATGAGGCCTTCAGCGTGTTTCTCTATGGATTTTAGTTTCTCTTGAACTGTTTGTTTGTGATCATCCCGACACTTTTTAACGCAGCTCATCAGAGCGTCGAGGACCTGGTCACCATCGGCTATCTCTCGGTCTGCGTCTTCTTTGCTGCGCGTTACTGCGTCTTTGAACTCCTGAACCTTTCCTTGTCTCTCCTGGATCATCTGCTGATCTTCAGACTCTATCTTCCCCAGATGGGCCTTCTTCAACTCATATTCCTCCTTCAGAGGTACAACAGGATGGGACCTGTGGTCCCCCTCTGTACAGAGCTGACACACACACACCTGTTCAGTCTGGCAGAAGAGCTCCAGAAGTCGGCCGTGTTTCTTACACATCCTGTCTTCTAGACGGTCCTGAGGCTCGACCAGCTTATGTTTCTTCAGGCCTGCGGCTCTCTGATGTGGCTCCAGGTGGGAGTGGCAGAAGGAGCTCTGACACACTAGGCAGGACTTGACAGCCTTCAGCTGGGTCCCGGTACAGAAGTCACAGGGAACTTCTCCTGGTTGAACACAAGGCTGCTCTTTGGCCAGTACGGACCGTCTAAACTCGTCCACCATCTCCGATAAGAGGGTATTGATCTGTAGATCGGGTCTTTTGTGGTACAGCTTGTTACAAAGAGGACATTTGAACTGGACCTTATCCTTCCAGAACTTGGTGATACAGGCTCTACAGAAGTTGTGTCCACATGGTGTGGAAACTGGACTCTTCAACACATCCAGACAGACGGAACAGGAAAAGTTCTCCTCAGACCAGGAAGATTTAGCAGAGGCCATTCCTAGAACACATTGTTGAATCAAGTTAGAAAAACATCGGAGGGTCAGAGAGAGAGAGAGAGGGGGGGGAGAGAGAGAGAGAGGAGAGAGAGAGAGAGAGAGAGAGATAGTGAGGGAGAAATAGTGAAAGTGGAGAGACAGAGAGAGGGAGAAAGAGGGAGAGCGGAGATATAGAGATACAGAAAGACAGTTAGACAGAGAGAGAGAGAGAGAGAGAGAGAGAGAGAGAGAGAGAGAGAGAGAGAGAGAGAGAGAGAGAGAGAGAGAGAGAGAGAGAGAGAGAGGGGGGAACACAAGAAGAATCCAACCAAACAAGATTGTTATCGTGTTGGGGATTCTTCTTGTGTTGTTTCCTGGTTCAATTTTCTGGTTACACCCTTTACAGGCAGGCAGGCAGGTACACACACACACACACACACACACACACACACACACACACACACACACACACACACACCTCAGTGCTTGCTGCTTGCTGTGGTCCAAAGTGTACCAGATGGTTTTTCTGAATTCTTGCCCCTTGAATCCAGCGGGCCCCAAATACAAATACACAACTGACTGAATTTAAAGTGGACAGCAGTGGACGCAAATCACAGGATCAACAGATCCAAGGATACATACACTAATTATCTACACTGAAACTTTCCTAACAATAACTAGAGAGAGAGAGAGAGAGAGAGAGCGCGAGCAACCCTCACTACTCACCTTTTAACGCTGTCCACCGTTTAGTTTGAAAAGGCTGCTTTCCTTTGGCTCCAGGAAGAGAGGATCTGTCTCTCTCAGCGTCGCGTCTTTACTGCTTAGGCTCTGCTGTCACAAGTAAGTTTTGTTCTCCTCAAAACGGACGTCATGTCGTGGCCCCGCCTCCCGCTGCGTCCGGAAGCAACGAGACGTGTGTGTGTGTGTGTGTGTGGGAGTAGAGAGAAAAATGAGTCACTCATAATTGATTACATTCCAATCGACATGTACTGTCGTACATGTACATATAACATGTACATATCACATGTACATGTGATATATATTGATGATACATCACAGATCAGAGTTGACTACAGTATCTTAGTCTTCTTCCTGCTGTAATAAAGTGATATATGATGATATATTAGTGATATATATTGATGATACATCACAGATCAGAGTTGACTACAGTATCTTAGTCTTCTTCCTGCTGTAATAAAGTGATATATGATGATATATTAGTGATATATATTGATGATCCATCACAGATCAGAGTTGACTACAGTATCTCTGACTCGGTATCAAAGCATGATGAACCAGTTGGTCCAGTTCCCCTCCCAGTTCAGTTCCTTTCAGACTAACCTCTTCTAGGCTGTTGTTCCATGACTTCACTCAGTCATGAACTATAATAACCTTATTAAAATATGAACCATAGACAGAGAGCTCTGATGACTAGAAGCTCAGACACACACAGTCTCTGACAATACTTTATAGACTATTGATTACTGACTGCAATTCTTGAGAAGTTCCTCTAAAATGGTCATAGTCTTGTTGGTTTGGATTCTTCTTGTGTTGTTTCCTGGTTGGTTTTTCAGGTTACACCCTTTACAGGCAGCAGGCACACACACACACACACACACACACACACACACACACACACACACACACACACACACACACACACACACACACACACACACACACACAGTGTGAACATTTTAGAGTAAAATCAGTGCATACCCATCAACAGTCTCAATAGGCCCAAATCTTGGAGATGGCGGGGATTGAACGCGGGGCCTCCTACATGCAAAGCATGCGTTCTGCCACTGAGCGACTTCCCCTTTCATGTTACTTGCTTCTCATCTCTAGAACCACAACTTCAAATCTGATGATGAATCTAGTGAACTGATCACATGTTGGAGTTGAGCATGAGTCAAATATCTTGGGTTCAAAGGAGAGGCTGTACTTTTACAAATGGTTGTCAGCGGGATTAGAACTAGTGCATGGAGATTGTTAGGAACCCCCTTAGAGGGCTGGTCTAGGGGGAAGAAGGGGTGAACCTAACAGGCCGTGGCAGCATGCAAGGCGGTGCTATGCTAACGTCGCTGGCGTGCAGGTCGGTGCTATGCTAACGTCGCTGGCGTGCAGGTCGGGCTATGCTAACGTCGCTGGCGTGCAGGTCGGCGGAAACACAGAACAAGGACCACGGGGATATGGTGCAAAAAGTAACGGGTTTATTTATGGAGTAAATGAGGACAGTGATTAACCACAATGATACTTTTTCACAAGGACACACAGGTAGGGAGACTAGGGGAGGATGCCAAAACAGACCGGGTGTCAAAGGAATGAAAACAGCAAAACACCCCAGCTATTCCTGGCACCCTATCACTTCTAGTACCCTAAACTAAGAACACAATACAATGTCTTACTAACTAGTAACTAATCTAATCCCAGAAATACAGGAGATGACACCCGCCTGGAAAAGCTAGCCTAGTGTATTTAGACAGAGTTGAACCTACGTGATGCGTGGTGTAAACCCATGGGCGTCTTACCTCGGCGTACCTCGCCCTCCCCATGGGGCTTCACTACTGGGAACAATGGTGACTGAAGAGCAACGAGAAGCAGGCCCAACACAGAGTGCTAACAGCAGGCCAACAACATATCATCCCCTCTTCTCCCACACAAAGGGAGTGGGAGACTGAAGTAGCCACGCCCACGCCCCTCTGATTGGCCCATTGGCTGATTGGCCGGTTGGCTGATTGATCAAAGGGGGACCGACAAACCAACGATGATTGACAGGGGGGCGGGACGAACCAGTACCTGGGAGAGAAAAGAGAGGGAGAAACAAACATGCGTGCAACATGCAACGAACACGTTGGTAACAGAGACCACAATGGATATCTAGTCCATCGCCTTAACCACTCGGCCACGACAACACGTGGACATAACTGTCCTGTTTCACTTTCCATCAAACTGTTTGCATTTCATTGTATGGAGTAGACGGCGTGAATTATTTAGAAAAAAACCCCAAGCCTCCACACCACTGTATGAACCTGCCTACATGTTGGAGATGCCGGGGATTGAACCCGCGGCCTCATCCATGAGAAGCATGCGCTCTACCACTCAGCTACATCCCCTTTCACCGTAGATGGCTTCTTATCTCTAGAAGCACAACTTATCACACTGTATCAAATTGGAGATCTGGTTGCAGAGACTGCATGTTGTGATTGTCTTTGGATGTGATGATGAATCTAGTGAACTGATCACGTCTTGGAGATGAGCATAAGTCAACTATCTTAGTTTCAAAGACTCTTAGGTTCAAAGGAAAGGTTTTACCAATCGTTGTCTGCAGGATTCAAACCTGCAACCTGCGGGGAGAACCCAACGGATTTCTAGTCCATCACCTTAACCACTCGGAGAAAGATGGGGCGAAAGGACTGCTACTGTGGGGGGAGAAGAGAGGGAGGGGGGGGAAGAGAGGGAGAGGGGGGGGAGAGAGAGGGAGAGGGGGGGGAGAAGAGAGGGAGAGGGGGGGGGGAAGAGAGGGAGAGGGGGGGGGGGGAAAGAGAGGGAGAGGGGGGGGAGAAGAGAGGGAGAGGGGGGGGGAAGAGAGGGAGAGGGGGGGGGAAGAGAGGGAGAGGGGGGGGAGAGAGAGGGAGAGGGGGGGGAAAGAGAGGGAGAGGGGGGGGAAGAGAGGGAGAGGGGGGGGGGAGAGAGAGAGGGGGGGGGGAAAGAGAGGGGGGGGAGTATACAGGCGGCAGTATTGCTCAGGAGGTTGAGCGGTTGCCTCACAACCGCATGGTTGCTGGTTCGATCCCCCGGCTCCTCCTAGCAAAACACAGTTCACTGTATGTTTGAATGTGTATGTGACCAATAGAGAGGATTCAATCCTACAGATGTGTTGTTTAAACAGAGGGGAGGAAAGAGAGGGAGAATTGCTTGTGCTTTAAGGCACTATTTTGACCATACTGTGCGTTTCGTTTATCCTTGTAGTAGTAGATAGCGTGTTGTTTTTAATGCACTCGCATATGTCGCTATGCAGGCATCCTAGTAGGTGGGAAGATTTTTCTATAGGCCTGCGATTGGGAATGCTGGAAACTTGTTCTATTCGTGTCTTTATTTACCTCAGAAATACATTGCTGTCTTTATCAAACAAATGTACTTGTAAGTCACTTTTGGATAAAGCGTCTGCTAAATGCACTAAATGTAAATGTAGAGAAAGATAGAGAGATATTTCCTACATATTCCTATACCAATATAACACCATTGTTACAACACAATACACTTAGGTAACGACTATACATAATTTCTATAAATGTTTTTCACATTTCTCTATATCTTGTAATTATATTTTCCGGCACACAGTGCAGTTATTGTAAATACTGCGTACTGTTGTTTGTACATTCCTGCGGAGCCCCCCTGGGGTCACATGGAAAAAATGGACGTGTGAATCCGTGTGTACGGTTTTGTAATCTGATCCCTCGGTTAAGTAATCCGATCCCTCGGTTTAGTAATCCGATCCCTCGGTTTAGTAATCCGATTCCTCGGTTTAGTAATCCGATCCCCCGGTTTAGTAATCCGTACCCTCTGTTTAGTAATACGTTCCCTCCGTTTAGTAATCCGATCCCTTGGTTTAGTAATAGGATCTCTCGGTTTAGTAATCCAATCCCTCAGTTTAGTAATCCGATCCCTCGGTTTAGTAATCCAATCCCTCGGTTTAGTAATACGTTCCCTCGGTTTAGTAATCCGATCCCTCGGTTTAGTAATCCGATTCCTCGGTTTAGTAATCCGATCCCCCGGTTTAGTAATCCGTACCCTCTGTTTAGTAATACGTTCCCTCCGTTTAGTAATCCGATCCCTTGGTTTAGTAATAGGATCTCTCGGTTTAGTAATCCAATCCCTCGGTTTAGTAATCCAATCCCTCGGTTTAGTAATACGTTCCCTCGGTTTAGTAATACTTTCCCTCGGTTTAGTAATCCGATCCCTCGGTTTAGTAATCCGATCCCTCGGTTTTGTAATCCGATCCCTCGGTTTTATTAATCCCACGACCCATGACCCCTGAGCCCTATGAGCCAGAGATTGCGCAGATTGATGTTACTCTGCAAGGAATCTCCACTGCACAGCATGCAATGAGCAGCACTTCTTTGCAGTAAGTCAATTTAATTTTACGACAGTGAAATCAGTGAGTTGCCTTCACACTCACACACAGTTTATTTACCAAGCCACGTGTCGTCGTCACGATCGTTAAGTAGCTAGCTAACGTTAACATATCAAACACTTAACGTTAGCACGGTGCTACTGTGCTAACTACTTCCTGCGGGCTAACTTGACATACTAACTTCTTATGTGTTGATAATAAATTTCTCATACATTTCTCACAGAACAACGGAGGCTAGACGAGACGGCTGTCTCCACCTTCATCAACGACAAGGTATGTAGACTAATAGCTAGTTAACATATGTAATGTGTATAATATACACATTACATATATGAATACACTGTATATAGCTTAAATAGCCTATGTCCTGTATGTGGTTTAAGCTAAAGCCTTGATTCTGGTGATGAGCGCTACAGTTCAATATTCATGCCTGATGTGGCCCTCTATTATAGGGCTATAGTTCTATGGAGCCTAACCCTTGTCCTGGAAACAGCTGGAGCTATAACCTTGTTGGATTGTTAATGTCGGGGGTCGTCTCGGGTAGAACGCTGATGGTGTGTTTTGGTTTTGGAATGATGATGTGTAATATACAGTATGTGTTTGGGAGGAGCATTCTGAATAGGACCTATTTAAAACATCTGTGTATGAAGGTCTATTACCATTATTATTTCAGTACAGAATATACTTAGCTGAAATGTGATTTGATTTAGAAACTAGATTTTAAAAACTGGTCTTTAGTTTGCCTATTATTTAAGTAGGCTAAATGGCGAAAACCGGAAGCTTGTGTTTGCTTAGACTTACTAGGATCACACAGCTGACCACAAGTGGGTTGTGGTATTTGACTGGTTCATGGACATGTGTCAATAACAACACCGCCATACTTAATAGGCACTGACATCAGTTCATCTTTCTCCTTGTTTGTGTTTCTCTCCAGGCGATGTTAGAATGAGGATGAATCAACGACCTCCACGCTAACCTCTCCTCAGCTGTCATCTGTCCTCCTCACATGGATGAGCTGGAGTTAATAGAACTATACTTTAACTTGGGCCTGAAATACAAGGAAATTCTCCATATTTTGACAGGATTGTTCTCCGCTTGAAAACTCTCAAACGAATCCTGAAGAAGAACGGACCGTTTCGCCAAAAAACACTTTGAGGATATAACAGAAGCTATTCAGTTCATAAGGGAGGATCTCCGAGGCTCTGGGGCTCTGCGTGGCTACAGGTGGATGTACACTAAATGCAAAGATAGGGGATCGCATGGACGTAAAGAAGAGGGCACAGAAATCCGAAGAAGTAGAAGATTGAACAGACAAGCGTACTTTTCCAAAGGGCCCAATTTAGTATGGCCTGTTGTTTCATATGAGAAATGAGCGGCATTGGGTCTATGCATCCATGGAGCCATTGAGGGGATCTCCAGAAGAACGCTATGGTTGAATGATGACTGAACCAGACCTGAGCCCACAGTTAGAGGAGGTGATTTATACAGTAGAGAGAGTAGAGGAGCTAGGTGGATGCTCTGGTTGAATGATGACTGAACCAGACCTGAGCCCATAGTTAGAGGAGGTGATTTATACAGTAGAGACAGTAGAGGAGCTAGGTGGATGCTCTGGTTGAATGATGACTGAACCAGACCTGAGCCCACAGTTAGAGGAGGTGATTTATACAGTAGAGACAGTAGAGGAGCTAGGTGGATGCTCTGGTTGAATGATGACTGAACCAGACCTGAGCCCACAGTTAGAGGAGGTCATGTCCTTGAGACAGTAGAGGAGCTAGGTGGAAGCGCCCGTATCCTGAGGACAGATAAGGGGACAGAAAACAGCACAATACGGGATTTGCAACGGTACCTAAGTGTCAATGATGTTGATGCTCATTGGGGTGACAGAAGCTTTATTCATGGCTAAAGCACAAGCAATCAAAGAATAGAGAGCTGGTGCTGGAGCTTCTTAAAGAGTGTATGGAGTTTGGGCTCCAACATCTACACAGGCTTAAAGATGAAGGTGAGTTTGATGACTTGACTTCTTGGACAATAATTCTGCTTCCTCGGTTTGATACAGGCAAGTGGCATCAACAATAGATGGTGTGACTTGTGACATAAATACAACAATAACTATGATTTGGTCATTTCCTGTTTACTGTTTTCACCTCGAACAATTGGATTCAACTAAGGAGACCTGGAACAGCCATCTGATTGGTCCATCAAGGAATGAACATGTTCCCCGTGGTCGGCCTGGTGTCATGGGTTCCATACCTGAACTATATGGAACAGCCATCTGATTGGTCCATCAAGGAATGAACATGTTCCCCGTGGTCGGCCTGGTGTCATGTGTTCCATACCTGAACTATATGGCACAGCCATCTGATTGGTCCATCAAGTAATGAACATGTTCCCCGTGGTCGGCCTGGTGTCATGGGTTCCATACCTGAACTATATGGAACAGCCATCTGATTGGTCCATCAAGGAATGAACATGTTCCCCGTGGTGGGCCTGGTGTCATGGGTTCCATACCTGAACTATATGAAACAGCCATCTGATTGGTCCATCAAGGAATGAACATGTTCCCCGTGGTGGGCCTGGTGTCATGGGTTCCATACCTGAACTATATGGAACAGCCATCTGATTGGTCCATCAAGGAATGAACATGTTCCCCGTGGTCGGCCTGGTGTCATGTGTTCCATACCTGAACTATATGGAACAGGAAACAATTTGTGTCAGGTGTCGGAGGAAGATTGTACCAGCTGTGAAGCTGACCGTATCCACCGCCGTCACATAGCTTGTGATGAGGAGGTATTCACCCTGTGCACCTTCATGATGGCACAAAACTATCTGCATGTTCCTGTGGATGCATTCATGGCAATTGACCTCTACATTTCCCTGAGAGAAGAGTTGACTACACTAAACATTTAGAGATAGAGGTAGCGAAGGAAAGACTAGGGCCGCCCACTTGTATGTTTGTATCATGTTTATCATTTCTGCTTTGCTTGTGAATTTGTGTTATTTTCAATTTATAGAATTCAAATCCGGGTCAACTGCATGGAAGGCAGCTATGCTCACCACTATACAAGCAATGCTTCTCATTGTAAAAGACAAATGCAATTGAAATCATGACACCGAAGTTTCAGGGTCGACCTTGTAGTTCACTGGTCTCCAAGTTAAAAAAATGGTAACTATGAAGTTTTTTATTAATTACTATGTAAACCAAAGGGTTCATTGTTACATCTCAGAATGTCTCTGTTTTTAAAATGTGATGTGTACAAATTTCCAGAGCACATTCAATACAGTATCGAATATTGTGCACAGATCTGCAAACTCAGAAGAGATGAGGTGGCTGATTGGCTGAGTGGTTAAGGCGATGGACTGCTAATCCATTGTGCTCTGCATGTGTGGGTTCGAATCGTTTCAAGTCTTTGTCAGAATGACATTGGCTGGGATGAAACTTCTTGGAAGGCAGCTATTCTCACCTCTATAGCACCCATGCTTTTCATTGTACAGACCAATGCAATTGATAATTGAAACCATGAATTCACCAAAGTTTCAGGTTTTGACCTTGCAGGTCACTGGTCTCCAAGGTATAAAAAAACAATTAAGTTATTTTAACCTTGTTTGCTGTGGCTCTTTATCAATAACTGAACTGCTCTTCTGTTTTTCAGTGGTGAAAGGGTGTTTTCCAGAGCACATTCAATACAGAATGCTAGAGTTACCACTTTAGAGTCGGAAATTACATTATGAAGGATAAGTAAACAGACATCGGTGAATTGGCCGGGAATCAAACCGGGTCAACTGCTTGGAAGGCAGCTATGCTCACCTCTATACCACCAATGCTTCTCATTGTAAAGAGAAATGCAATTGATAACTGGTTGTAAGTAACCCAAATGTGTGTTTCTTGATCCCTTAGCATGTCGCTCTGTTGGTCAACGTTTAAGTTTTCTTTACCGCATATTTGTTTAAAGCTTAATTTGTCTCATTTCCGGTTTTGGTTGGAGATGCTTTTATTTTGAAAGCGACATTGAGGTGTTGACAGGAAGATATACGCAGATGGAGATTTACGGTTTA
The DNA here is from genome assembly GCA_027704905.1 of Muraenolepis orangiensis. Lineage (NCBI taxonomy): Eukaryota > Metazoa > Chordata > Actinopteri > Gadiformes > Muraenolepididae > Muraenolepis > Muraenolepis orangiensis. The sequence continues at coordinate 132,356 of JANIIK010000756.1, forward strand.
ATAACCGTTAATATTTAATGTATTAGCACACGAAGAGGCACAAGGTTTGTTTGGCAAAAAGTACAATGAGCATAAGCAGAGCACAGGGAATCTCTCTCTCTCTCTCTCTCTCTCTCTCTCTCTCTCTCTCTCCTCTCTCTCCCCATCATAGAAGTCCTTTCTGCCCCATCTCTGGCTGAGTGGTTAAGGCGATGGACTATAAATCCATTGGGGTTTCCCCGCGCAGGTTCCAATCCTGCCCACAACGATTGGTTAGACCACAGCCTGTCCTTTGAACCTAAGATCTTTGACTTCAAGTCGTGTCAAGTTTATTGTCCCATCAAAGTTATACAAGTATAAGCAATGGGTGAAAATCTTATGTGCAATACCCGACGACAGACAGCAGTTATAAAAATATAAATAATAGAATAAAAAAAGAAGTAAAAAGTACAAACTGTATAAAGTTAAATATATAAAAATATAAAAGTGCATATGTGAAATGCAATATATTAGCACACAAAAAGAGCAATATATATATATATATAAATCAATGTAATAAAATATACATTGTTATACGCTATACGCCCTTGTTCAGCAGCCTGATGGCCTGACTGTGGAAGCTGTCTCTGAGTCTATTTCTACAGCACTTGATACTGCGGTACGGCCTGCCTGACGGTAACAGTGAGTACAGTTGGGGGCTGGGTGGTCTTGTCTGTTATGATGCGTGTGGCCTTGGCCACGCACCACTTGTGGTGTATATCCAGGAGGGAGGGAAGCTCGGAGCCACGGAGGTCACGACTGCAGAGTCACTCCCCGTCTTCCGCCGCAGGCTGAAAACCCATCTCTTCAGGACACACTTCCCGGATCCTTCCTCGTAGCGTCAATTCAGTCAGTCAAAAGTAGATTACATATTATAGATAGGTAGATATTGTTCTAGATATTGTTGCATATTGTTTGCCAACTTATTTTACTTTTTCCCTTACACTTTTCCTGAATTATTGTCCTTCTACCTGAGCCCTGGTTCAGTTATTGGAGACTTGTTAGAAATGAAATGCACTTTTGACTTCTTGGTGACGAGTTGTTCTCTTCCCTTCCTTTGTTGAAGCACACTACTGTAAGTGGCTTTGGATCAAAGCGTCTGCTAAATGAGCGTAATGTAATGTAATGTACTGTGTGTTGTGAGTTGTGTTAGTTCTCTGTGTTGTCTCTCCCTTCTCCCTTTCCCCTGTGTCTAAATAGCCCCCATGGACGTGCGTGAGAGAGGGGGCTGGGGGGTTGTTGTGGGTTAAGTGTTGCTGTTGTAAATATATATGGGACATTATTTTTGATAATAAAATATTTTTTTTTAAAAGGAGAGATGGACTAGAAATCCATTGGGGTCTTTCCCCGCGCACGTGAGAAACCTGCCCACAACGATTGGTTAGACTACAGCCTATCCTTTGAGCCTAAGATTGTTGACTTATGCTCATCTCCAAGATGTGATCAGTTCACTGGATTCATCGTCATATCCAAAGACAATCACAAAATGCAACGATATCTCCAATTTGATACAGTTTGATAAGTTGTGCTTCTAGAGATAAGAAGCCATCTACGGTGAAAGGGGATGTAGCTGAGTGGTAGAGCGCATGCTTCTCATGGATGAGGCCGTGGGTTCAATCCCCGGCATCTCCAACATGTAGGCAGGTTCATACAGTGGTGTGGAGGCTTGGGTTTTACTCCAAATAAATCACGCCAAGATTTGGGCATATTGAGACTGTTGATGGGTATGCGCTGATTTGACTCTAGAACAGCGGTTCTTAACCTGGGTTCCATCGAACCCCAGGAGTTCGGTGAGTCAGTCTCAGGGGTTCGGCGGAGGTACTATTTGTATTTTATCATTTTATTATTATTATTATTATTATTCTTATTATTGTTAATAATAACGTGAGTGACAAATAAAGGAATTCTGATTCCCACAGAATCACGATCACTTCATTGAAAAAAAGCCACACACAATGTTCGCGATCGCGTTTATCGCGTTGGACTTCACGATCGCGACATATTTTATTTTTCCAATTACGAAAGGTTCGGTGAATGCGCGTATGAAACTTGCGGGGTTCAGTACCTCCAAAAAGGTTAAGAACCACTGCTCTAGAATGATCACACCGTGTGTGTGTGTGTGTGTGTGTGTGTGTGTGTGTGTGTGTGTGTGTGTGTGTGTGTGTGTGTGTGTGTGTGTGTGTGTGTGTGTGTGTGTGTGTGTGTGTGTGTGTGTGTGTGTGTGTGTGTGTGTAAAGGGTGTAACCTGAAACACAAACCAGGAATCAACACAAGAAGAATCCAAACCAACAAGATTGTGAACCATTTTAGAGATATTTCTCAAGAGCTGCAGTCAGTAATCAATAGTCTATATTGATTAAAGTGTATGCGTCTGAATAATAAATGACATCATGTTACAATATTGTACAATTCTGATTTAATTGAAAATGAATCAAGTATCGTCAGAGACTGTGTGTGTCTGAGCTTCTGGTCCTCAGAGCTCTCTGTCTATGGTTCATATGTTAATAAGGTTATTATGGTTCATGACTGATACTACTACTACTGATACTGTAGTCAACTCTGATCTGTGATGTATCATCAATATATATCACTAATATATCATCATATATCACTTTATTATAGCAGGAAGAAGACTAAGATACTGTAGTCAACTCTGATCTGTGATGTATCATCAATATATATCACTAATATATCATCATATATCACTTTATTACAGCAGGAAAAAGACTAAGATACTGTAGTCTGTAGTGAGTACAGCAAGTACTCAGTACATGCTGTATAATAGGTACATTTTCAGTACTTGTACTCAGTATAATAGGTACATTGTCAGTACTGTACTCAGTATAATAGATATATTCTCGGTACATGTACTCAGTAGAATAGGTACATTATTGTCACGGTCCAACCCAGCTCTTTCCGCTCCTAGTCCTGGATTTCCGCCGGCTTCCTGGATCCGCGATGTCACCGGACTCCGTTCCGAAATGCCACTCCGTGTTTTCCCTGTCAGCCGTTTTACACTGAACTCACCTGTTGTCAATCGCTCCTCATTGACCAAGCTGTATTCAAGCCATGTCTGTTGTGTTACTCAATGCTGGATTATCACCCGGATTTTTCCGAAAGCCTCACGTTCGTATCAAGTTAAGTTCATTGTGTTCTGTCTATTGATCCGTCTGGAGCCATCTTATTAGGCGTTTACCACCTCTAGCTGTCTTCTTGTCAATATCGTATTACTGAAAAATACAAACAATTTCAAATGTAACAGACGTACGATCAGATGCAGTTGTACCGTTATTTAGTTTTTACTTTTCTAACAATAAGTGGTTCTAATCATTGACTTTAGATTAGTCTTCACCAGAGTCAGGATAAAGGACACTACTGCTGGTCAGTACGCTGTTGAGTTGGACACTACTAACGTTAAGCGTTTACAGGAGTCACAGCTTTTCCCACTTCTCTCATCCATAACCAAATGTAACGTTAACTTAACCCCACAGAGCATATTCAGTTTGTCACTGGATTCATCTTAAAGAGGGTGGTTGAATGTGTTTACAGTTGCCTGTTATACCTGTTATGCCTGCGAGGTTCCCAACCACCCTGGGCTCCATCTCTTCTCCCCCCTACCATCCGGTCGTCGGTTCCGCAGCATCCGTACAACGACTACCAGGTTCAAGGATAGTTTGATCCACAGGCAGTGACCTACTGAACTGCTAGGAGTGCTGCCACTATCATAACATTGTCATTAACATTACACTGTCATACTTTCCTGGACTCATTACAGTTACTGCACTGTTCTGCACTGAATTCATGATGGAATTCAACACACATTCCATCAGTCATTGTATTGTTATTTTTATTGTAATTTTAATTGTGTACAGTATTGTTACAGTACAGTGTAAGTATAGTACATAGTATAGTATATTGTGTTAAATTGTAGTATAAACTCAAACTGCAGGAGGGAATGGGGAGTAAGCATTCAATTGTACTTATCACATATGGCAAATGAAAATTTTTAATCTTGAATGAAGGACAGGGTAGGGGTCAGAGGTCATTCAGGAGCAGGTAGGGGTTAGTGGTCATTAAGGAGCAGGTAGGGGTCAGAGGTCATTAGGGGTCAGGCAGGGGTCAAAGGTCATTAAGGATTAGATGGGGTCAGAGGTTATTAAGGAGCAGGTAGTGTCAGAGGTCATTAAAGAGCAGGTAGGGGCTAGTGGTCATTCAGGAGCAGGTATGAGTTAGCGTTCATTTAGGAGCAGGTAGGGGTCAGAGGTCATTAAGGAGAAGGAAGGGGTCAGAGGTCATGAAGGAGCAGGTAGGAGTTAGAGGTCATTAAGGAGCAGGTAGGGGTCAGAGGTCATTAAGGAGAAGGAAGGGGTCAGAGGTCATTAAGGAGCAGGTAGGAGTCAGAGGTCATTAAGGAGCAGGTAGGGGTTAGGGGTCATTAAGGAGCAGGTAGGGGTTATGGGTCATTAAGGAGCAGGTAGGGGTTAGGGTTCATTAAGGAGCAGGTATGGGTTAGGGGTCATTAAGGAGCAGGTAGGAGCAGGTAGGGGTTAAGGGTCATTGAGGAGCAGGTATAATGACCTTGACCCCTACCCACACCCCCCGACCCTCTGGGCGTGGTGGAGGAACGGGACTCCTAGTCTCTCCAAACTGGTCATATCAGGTACTCCCTCTGGGTCATCTGACCAGATCGGCACTCGAATTTCATGCTGTTTCTGTTACAATCCCAACTAGGCTCAACATTGCCGTAATTTACCAACTCTTGGTGACTTCTTTGACGAGATGGACGCCCTCCTCAGCTGCTTTCCTGAGGACGGCACCCCACTCGTGGTTCTGGGTGACTTCAACATCCAGTCGGATAAGTTACAATCTCCTGAATTCATTAACTTTTTTGCCATATTCGGTCTAACACTCACTCCCTCTCCCCCTACCCACAGAGCTGGGAACCAACTGGATCTTGTCTTCACAAGATCCTGTACCACCTCGGTGATCTCGGTCACACCCCTCCCTGTCTCTGATCACCATTTTGTTGCTTTCTCTCTCCCTCTCAAATCCCCCACCTCCCTACCCACTACTCCCCACATTGTTACCTTCCGTAGTAACCTGAAAACTCTCTCTCCCTCTTCTTTCTCCGCATCTGTCCTATCCTCACTACCATCCCCCCAACAATTCTCTCTCTTGTCGGTGGAGGAAGCCTCCTCCACTCTGACTTCCTCTCTCTCCTCCTCCTTCGACTCTCTCTGTCCTCTCACCTCCAGACCAGCACGAGCCTCTCCTCCACCTCCTTGGCTGTCCGAACCTCTGCGGGCTTGTAGAGCAGAGCTACGGGCGGCCGAGAGAAAATGGAGGAAATCGGACTCCTCTGATGACCTCGCTCACTACCTCCGTCTCCTCGCTGGCTTCACATCCACGGTATCGGCTGCTAAATCTGCCTTCTACCGTACAAAAATAAACTCTTCTGCCTCTAACCCAAGGAAACTTTTCTCCATGTTCTCTTCCCTCCTCAACCCCCCCTCCCCTCCCCCTCCCTCCTCCCTCTCAGCTGATGACTTTGTCACCTTCTTTACGAAGAAGGTGAACGACATTACCTCCTCCTTCACTCCCACCGCTTTCCTCCCTCCCTCCTCTCCCACCCCCACTAATCTTACCTGTTTCAACCCCCTCTCCCCCGATGAAGTTAACAAACTGGTGACATCTAACCACCCTACCACCTGCCCCCTCGACCCAATCCCTTCCTCTCTTCTCCAGGACATCTCGGGCGATATCCTTCCCTTCCTTACATCCCAAATCAACATCTCCCTTGAGGCAGGCCTGTTTCCGGCAGCCTTCAAGACTGCCAGAATCAAGCCGCTCCTCAAGAAACCATCCCTAGACATCACTGATGTCCAAAACTACAGACCGGTATCTCTCCTATCATTCCTGTCCAAAACCCTTGAACGGGCTGTCTCCTCACAACTTTCTTCCTATCTCTCCCAGAACGACCTCCTCGACCCTCACCAGTCAGGCTTCAAGGCTGCGCACTCCACGGAGACGGCACTGCTCGCAGTGACAGAGTCTCTTCGTGATGCCAGAAGCTCGTCCCTCTCATCGGTACTGATCCTTCTCGACCTGTCTGCGGCGTTCGACACAGTGAACCACCAGATCCTCCTCTCCACTCTCGCCGAGCTTGGAATCGCTGGAACTGCGTTATCCTGGTTCACCTCCTACCTTGCAGATCGGACTTATCAGGTCACATGGAACGGTTCCCTGTCCAAACCCTGCACCCTGGACACCGGAGTTCCTCAAGGCTCAGTATTGGGACCCCTTCTGTTTTCTCTTTACACTAAATCGCTAGGCTCTGTAATCGCATCTCATGGCTTCTCCTATCACTGCTATGCGGATGACACTCAACTGTTTCTCTCCTTTCCCCCCTCAGAAACCCAAATAGCAACACGCATCTCGAAATGCCTGGCCGACATCAGCAGATGGACAGCCGCCAACCACCTGAAGCTCAACCTTGACAAGACTGAGCTCCTCTTCATACCGGGGAAAGACTGCCCTCAGATGGACCTACTGGTCACCATCGAGAACACCCAAGTCTCCCCCTCAACCACAACAAGAGACCTTGGTGTGGTGGTAGATGACCAGCTGTCCTGCAATGCCAACGTCACCGCGGTGGCCCGATCTTGCAGAATTGCCCTCTACAACATCCGCAGGATCCGGCCCTTCCTCACACATGAAGCGGCGCAGATCCTGGTCCAAGCGCTCGTCATCACCCGCCTCGACTACTGCAACTCTCTCCTGGCGGGACTCCCCGCCTCTGCAACCAAGCCCCTCCAACGCATCCAGAACGCAGCAGCACGCCTGGTATTCAACCTACCGAAATTCTCCCACGTGACCCCTCTCTTCCGCGAACTCCACTGGCTTCCGGTAAATGCTCGCATCAAATTCAAGATTCTGGTGCTGACCTTTAGGGCAGTCAATGGAACTGCCCCGGCCTACCTCCAGGCGTTGGTCAAACCCTACATCCCAGCCAGAGCGCTCCGCTCAACTTCTGCCAGGCGACTTGTTCGACCTTCACTAAGGTCAACCAAACATCGCTCGTCCAAAACCCAGCTCTTCACGGCTCTGGCCCCACAGTGGTGGAATGAACTCCCGTCTCATGTCAGGACGGCAGAGTCCCTCGCCAGCTTCCGCAAGAGACTCAAGACCCACCTGTTCAGAGTCCACCTGGACTCTCCTTTGTGAAACCCCTAAACTTGCTTAAGTCCTGACATTAATAGCTCTTAGCATGTTGTATATGTTAGCAAGTGTATGTCCTTAATGTTGTTAACACGCTCTTATCACAGCTACTTAAGCAGGTGACCTAGCAGTACGAAATTGTGTTATTCATCTTGTCAATATGAATACTTGTGAACTGCTGTATTTATATGTTTGCGTACCCCAGTGTTATGCTATTGTCTGCTTCAACTAATGTACACCTTGTAAGTCGCTTTGGATAAAAGCGTCTGCCAAATGCCCTAAATGTAAATGTAAATGTAAATGTATAATCATAATGATCACTTTCTCAGCAGCTTTCTCCCCCATAGATGGCCTTGTATTGATGAACAGAATACCAACCAGGATCCGTGTTAGAAACTCATATCAGAGC